>JAWWNH010000217.1:0-195604 GCA_034641385.1 Darevskia mixta
TTCTTTGGAGGTCTTTAAGCAGAGGCTTGACAGCCACCTGTCAGGAATGCTTGGATGGTGTTTCCTGCTTGGCAGGGGGTTGGACTGGATGGCCCTTGGGGTCTCTTCCAACTCTATGATTCTATGTCCAGAATCAACCTTAAGCTACCAATGCTATTCCAATCCTACTACAGATTTTGAACTGTCTTTAGGATAAGTTATAAATTTTCCCCATTCCTTACTAGTGATCTTTGTTTCTCATAACCTTTGAAACTTTGCCACGGCAAGTGTAATATCATTTGACCTGTCTTCCAAAATATATCTAATATGGGAGGCTTCAGATTTTCCCGGCAAATTTGCCAGTAAGGGTTTGATCAGTTGACCCCTCGCTTGCTCATATTGCCCACAATGCAGAAGGATATGCTTCATACAATCGACGTCCTGGGAACATAAACAAAGCCTATTCTGATAGGGGATAATAATAATAATAATAATAATAATAATAATAATAATAATAATAATAATAATATACCCCGCCCATCTGGCTGGGTTTGCCCAGCCACTCTGGGCGGCTTCCAACAAAATATTAAAATAAGATGATAAGATAAGATAAGATAAGATAAGATAATTTATTGTCACAAGTACAAGCACAACGCTATACAAGTGCAACGAAACTGCACGCCCCCCATAAAAACAAAAGAAAGAAAAAACAAAACAAAAAGCAGCACAAAGCACACACACACCAAAGAAAGCCACACATACACACACATACACCCATCACAGCTCTCCAAGGTCATATTATCTGGTTACAGCTTTTAAGATGGTTATAGCTCTTGGGTAGAAACTGTTCTTCAATCTATTTGTTCTTGATCTAATTGTTCTCTATCTTCTACCCGAAGGCAGTGGTGCAAAGAGGCTATGTCCTGGATGAGATGGATCCTTTAAAATATTGTTAACTTTTTTAAGGCAACGGGAACTGTATAGTTCTTCCAGAGATGGGAGAGGATGACCAATAATATATTGGGCTGTGGTTATGACTTTTTGAAGTATCTTCTTCTCCCTGGTCCAGTGTTCCCCAACCTTGGGCCTCCAGCTGTTTTCGGACTACAATTCCCATCATCCCTGACCACTGGTCTTGCTAGCGAGGGATGATGGGAGTTGTAGTCCAAAAACAGCTGGAGGCCCAAGGTTGGGGAACTCTGCAATAGTCTATTAAACATTAAAAGATTCCCTAAACAGGGCTGCCTTCAGATGTCTTCTAAAAGTCTGGTAGTTGTTTTTCTCTTTGACATCTGGTGGGAGGGCATTCCACAGGGCGGGCGCCACCACCGAGAAGGCCCTCTGCCTGGTTCCCTGCACGCAACTCTATGTTGGGTGGGGGTGTCTGTTCGCCTCAGAACATTGGCATTACCCCTTCACATCACGTTCCAGCATACCTATCATCTCTCGCCACTGCTTCCCATCGGTTTGCGTTTATCAAAGCGCGGTTTAATGCCTTTCCCTCTAACGTTCTGAGACACAGATTCTCCAAAGGTCTAGTTTCTGCACTATGTGTCTGTGACAATAAGTCGACGGAATCACTTTATCATATAATCTTTTCTTGCCCTCTGCACAGAGATGCCCGGGCAAATTTACTAAGATCAATAATTCAGAAAATGGTACTTCAGCAGAGTCTCATCTTGCCCTAGTCTTGCAAGACAATGATCCTTGCATAACCTTGCAGGTGGCAAGGTTCTTAAACTCCGTTTTGTCTAAAAAAAAGGCGAAATGGCCAATTACGGTACATAACTACTAAAGGTATTTTGCCATTTTTCCTTTTAGATTGCAGTTTTAATATTTCTGGGTGATGGTTACTTTTGACGGCCATGGTACGATATTCTGTCTCCACCCCCACCGTTCAGCCCGGAAACTGAGATCCAGCGCCGAGGGCCTTCTGGTGGTTCCCTCACTGCGAGAAGCAAAACTACAGGGAACCAGGCAGAGGGCCTTCTCGGTAGTGGCGCCCGCCCTGTGGAATACCCTCCCATCCCATGTCAAAGAGATAAATAACTACCTGACATTTAGAAAACACCTGAAGGCGTGTTTAGGGAAGTTTTTAATGTGTGATATTTTAATGTATTTTAGTGTTTGTTGGAAGCCGCCCAGAGTGGCTGGGGGGACCCGGCCAGATGGGCGGGGTACAAATAATAAATTATTATTATTATTACTGTGGTATCTCCGTATTTCTGTTATATGGTTTGTTTTATGTATGTTTACGTTACGTTTATGTTGATATATTTATATGGGCTTATAGCCGCAATAAATTTCTATCTACCTGGTTCCCTGCAACCTCGCTTCTCGCAGGGAGGGAACTGCCAGAAGGCCCTCGGAGCTGGACCTCAGTGTCCGGGATGTACGATGGGGGTGGAGATGCTCCTTCGGGTATCCTGGGCCAAGGCTGTTTAGGGCTTTCAAGGTCAGCATCAACACTTTGTGTTGTGCTCGGAAATGTACTCGGAAATGTACTCAGTCGGGGATGCGTCTCAGTCTGCCATTTATAACTTCCGAGGGAAATACACGTAGTCCGGCTTTGGTAAACAAACGCCGACAGACAAATTCCTAAAGTATGAGGATATCTGAATGTTGTACCCGTATTGGATTCCAGCTGCAACCAGGCTACAAATTATATAAGATCAGGGTTGCAGGTCACTATGTGAGATCATGTCCCAAAGCCTTTCCTCGGGGATTCAAGGACAGTGTCGTAACCCAGATGATATAAAACGGATGATGGCAGTTCAATCGAGGTGGCTTTTCCGGCCATAGTTTTCAGCCATGGGTTCCACAACTTGGTTCTAGAACTCAACCCAACATGGATAGCCTTAGAAGGGAGAGGAGGTAGTAGGGAAGGTATTGTTAGATTAGTAATGTGTAAATTTAATTATTGGATTATAAAAAAATAAGATTAGTATTTTTTGTATGATTGTGTGAGGAAAAATGATTTGGGAATGTTAGAAGATAATGGCTGGGTATATTTTATTTTAATACTAGTGAATTTAGCCCGTTAATAACGGGCTCTAGATTGTATGTGATATGCCAGACTTCTTCTCTTCCCCCCCCCCCCCAAGGATCGCAGCCTGCCCTTCCCCGCCAGGGCCTTCGGGGACTCGGCTGCCTTTGGTCCGCGCAGAGGCGCCCGGCCGCGGCTGCAACGCACGACCTGGCCGGGCTCTCCTCGCCACCACCGCCGCCCTGCAACCTCCTTCGCCTTCTCCTTGCCAGGGATGGAAGCAGCAGCAGCAGCAGCGTCGGCGAGCGAGCAAGGGAGTGTGCGCGTTGGGGGCGCGCACGGCGGTTTATTCCCCTCGCTGTGTGCAACAGCCTCCGGTGGGTGCTTCCACCTCTCGCCCCCACCTCCCTTCGCCCTAGAACCGGAGCGAGCGGCTTCCGTGTGAGGGAGGAGCGCCCAGCTCCTTGCGAGGCGGTGGCACTGACCCAACTGGCGATGCGCGTGCGCCGCCGCCGCCTCCCGGACACGCCCCCCTCTCCACCCGCTCCAATCCCTGCGTCCGTGTGGGTCCCGGACATGCGCAGTCCCGCACTTCCGTGACACACAGAAAGTTGGACGCAGGGACACAGGCACTTTATTATATAGGATGTGGGCAAGCCAGTCCTGCTGCGTTTGGGCTTTCCTTCCTTGAGTGGGGGAACGGGACACCTCACCTGCTGCTCATCCTGCTGAGTTGGGCCCCCGGACATCTGCTCCCAAGTCCTTCTGCCCCCCCCCCGGGCAGCTGACAACTTCCCTTTAGCACATGGTCGAGATTTTCCGCGACATTTCCAAGCTCGCTTCCAAATGTGTGAGCATATAAAAGGTCAGTCAGTACCACTGGGGAGGTGTATCAGATTCCCTGGCGCTCATTCCCTGCTGAGTGCCGTGACTCAGCCACCCGTGCTACTGCCCAAGGGGCGCTGGAACTTAAGTCTGCCTTAAGAGCACAGGATTGTCTTGCTAGTTGCTACTCGTTCCAGCAAGTGGGGGAAACCGCCCAGCCATCAATCAGGAGAGCATACACTGCAATATTTCTGAAAATAGGGACGTCCTACTCCGTATTTTTTATTATCTATACCCACCCCATCTGACTGGGTTGCCCCAGCCACTCTGGGCGGCTTCCAACATATATAAAAACAGAATAAAACTATACAAAGCTGCCTTCAAATGTCTTCTAAAGGTTTTATAGGTGGCGCTGTGGGTTAAAGCACAGAGCCTAGGGCTTGCTGATCAGAAGGTCGGCGGTTCGAATCCCTGCGACGGGGTGAGCTCCCGTTGCTCAGTCCCAGCTCCTGCCCACCTAGCAGTTCGAAAGCACGTCAAAGTGCAAGTAGATAAATAGGAACCGCTCTGGTGGGAAGGTAAATGGTGTTTCCGTGCGCTGCTCTGGTTCGCCAGAAGCAGCTTTGTCATGCTGGCCACATGACCTGGAAGCTGTACGCCGGCTCTCGGCCAATAAAGCGAGATGAGCGCCGCAACCCCAGAGTTGGACACGACTGGACCTAATGGTCAGGGGTCCCTTTACCTTTATCTGCTTGGCTCGGGGGGGGGGTTGCGTTAACTCCATACCCTCCAACATTTCTCTAACGAAAACAGGGACATCCTACCATACCCAACCAAATAAATTTTTTTTAAAAGGTAACAAAGGTGGGTTACTTTGCTCAGCTTTGTCTACACTGCGGCTCTCTTAAGATTTTAGGCAATTGTTGTCCCTAGTCGTTTCTAGAGATGCCGAAGATTGAATCTGGGACATTCTGTGAATTTTTGTCCTGCCCTGACAATGTTCAGTAAAGCAAAATGAGAGATGCAATGTTCAAATGTTTCTTTATTGAGTATGCCGTGTGTTTTTGCACAAGCAGTTAAACAGAAGCTTATTACTGACACAAAGCTAGACGTAAAACCAGTGGTATTTTACAGACTTCACTGAAGTGTTCCATTATAAAAATGTGTTTTTAAAACATACACGTTTAAGCCAGTGGAATATAAAATAAGTAAATAAAAAACAACAACAACTGCCCGTGGTTGAGTTGTAAATAAACTACCTTATTTTTTTCAATTATATACATAAAGTTATTTTCCAAAGGGCAGTGCCAAGGAAAGCATGTCACTTAACATGTTTCGGTAAATATCCAAAATAGTATCTACATCAGATTTGTACATAGATCTTTCAACTTCCCACAGATCCTGAAAAGCAAACATAAGATAATTAATACCCAAAGTATTATGAGGAAGATACAAAGAGCAAGCTAGAAAATACCTCCTCCCCTTTCATCCAGGAGTATATTCACCTATGAGCTATTCAAAAGCTTGTTCTGTATTTCTTTAAAGACTTCCATGTAAAGATCATCTTTGGACTTCAGCCCATCCAGATAAACTGAAAAGAAGAACAGACAGTTGTGAATTTCACATGCGGGGATGTCAGTAAATAAATCAACATGGGCATAAGAGATCTAGACCACTAGAGTCAGGCTCACAAAATCTATAAGGCTGCAAACTTGCCAAGCAAGCCAGTATGATCCATTGAATCCAGTGGGATTGCTGCCCGTGTTTTTTTTACTTGTGTATCTTTTTGATGTTTTTATTGAGAAATGTTTTTCTGACTATCGGTCGAATAAAGGAATAAAGTAAAGTAACGACTGAACAACAAAAGTAAAGTAAAGAATCCAGTGGGGGTTACTTGCTTATTCATCACTCTCGCTCTGGCCAAAATAAAGGGGAGCCGAACACACCACTGCCCTGCTGGCTCAGTGGATTTTGGGCAGCAAGCAGGTGGTAATTTGAGTGAGGAGGTAGAATCAATGAGGGAGAAGGATCCCCGCATATCTGGAGCTGGACAAGTGCTCAACAGTGCAGTGTTGTGGGAAATGATATTTACTTATTCAAAGTACTATCTGGCTGGTTCTTAGGACTAACACCCTCACAAGGTGACAAAGGAGACAGAGGTGATTTTTTTATATAATAAAACTTAAAAAATAAATTAATTAAGGGATATTAGCAAACATCCAAAATAAGCAACCCTGAAACTACTGGCCGAGAGAATTTGATTGTTTAACTATTTTTAACAGTATTACTGGTGAGTTCAAAATGCCTTTGGAAAGAAGGCCGGGATATAAATGGAAGAGACGAATGAGCAAACATAAAGGGAACAATTGCATCACTTAGCTCAGGAATGGGGAACCTCCAGCCCTCCGGATGGGCTGTACACACTTCTGGTCATCCCATGCCTAGAAAACATGGCTCTGGGCAGTTCTCCACTTACCCTGCATTTTCTAGGCATGGATCCGAGCGGTTTTGCTCTTGCCCAGCCACTTCCCCCCCCCCAGGAAACACACTCTTCGGTGCTAAATCGGAACAAACAGCAATCCATGGAAAAACCAACTGCCTTTTGTTCAGATTCAGCACTAAACCACGGGTTTTCCCAGGGGAAAGTGGAGGTGTGGATGAGCCCCATGTTGGACTACAGCTCCCATTAAGACTTGACTGTTGGCCATTTCTGGGGTTGATGGGATAGAAGAAGAGTTTGGATTTGATATCCCGCTTTATCACTACCCGAAGAAGTCTCAAAGCGGCTCACATTCTCCTTTCCCTTCCTCCCCCACAACAAACACTCTGGGAGGTGAGTGGGGCTGAGAGACTTCAGAGAAGTGGGACTAGCCCAAGGTCACCCAGCAACTGCATGTGGAGGAGCGGAGACGCGAACCCGGTTCCCCGGATTACGAGTCTACCGCTCTTAACCACTACACCACACTGGCTCTGGGATGTTTAGGAGCAACGGGAGGGCCAAAGATTCCCCACCCAGAGCTTTCCAAACTGTGCGCCGCAGCACATTTAGTGTGTCGGCCGCAGCGTGTAGGTGTGTCGCGCGAACGCCACCCCAGGGCCGGAAAGGGGTTAGCTTGACCTCTGGTTTGCTAGTCGAGCTGAATTACTTTGTCGTGAAATGTGTTTAAAAGGGTGTCACCAACGTGAGAGGTTTGGAAAGCTCTGCTCTAAGCACATCAAATTTTTTAAAAAAATTATCACACGCAAAACACTCGCACGAATTCTTTCTAAGTCAGAGTCAGGCTGTTGCAAGTTGTCTCTTACCAACATCAACTTCGTTAGCCTCCATTTCCTTCCTGTGCTTAAGATACATGGGCCATACGTGGCCATCGAAGAGACCCGGGGGGTCGGGGACTGTGTATTTACGTGTACTGCAAACAGAAAAGGAATTTGTTAATCTATACCAGGCATGTCTAACAGGTAGATCGTGATCTACTGGTAGATAGAATCATAGAATCCTAGAGTTGGAAGAGACCCCAAGGGCCATCCAGTCCAACCCCCTGCCAAACAGGAACACCATCAAAGCATTCCTGACAGGTGGCTGTCAAGCCTCTGCTTAAAGACCTCCAAAGAAGGAGACTCCACCACACTCCCTGGCAGCAAACTCCACTGTCAAACAGCTCTTACTGTCAGGAAGTTCTTCCTAATGTTTAGGTGGAATCTTCTTTCTTGTAGTTTGAATCCATTGCTCCGTGTCCGCTTCTCTGGAGCAGCAGAAAACAACCTTTCTCCCTCCTCTATATGACATCCTTTGATATATTTGAACATGGCTATCATATCACCCCTGAACCTTCTCTTCTCCAGGTAGATTGTGACCTACCGGTAGATCACTGGACGTCTGTGGTAGATCACTGGCTCCCCCAAAGAAGCTCAACACCTTTGGCTCCCCTTAAAAAAAGCTCATTTTTTTTGCCCTGCACCCCCCAAAAACAGGGATTTCCTTCTCCCTAAAAAAAGCTCAACAACAACTTTGAATTGAATGCCTAAAAAATGGGGCTTTCCTCCTCCCCAAAAAAGCTCAACAACTTTGACCTGAATCCCCCAAAAGAGGGTAGATCGCTGCCAGTTTTTAACTCTGTAAGTAGATCACAATCTCTTGTGAGTTGGCCACCCCTGATCTATACCATGCTGCAGGACTAACAGCTTCTGTTGTAGCTGTTTCACCTGGGGAAGGGCTGAGCAGGAGAACATCTGCTTTGCATGCAGAAAGGCCCTGGGTTCAATCCTGAGCATCCCCAGGAGGTGCAAACAGTGTGGATGGACCAATGGTCTGGCTTAGTAGAAGAAAGCATAGCAATGTAGCAAAGCACACTTGTAGCTTGATACCAGCAGCAGCTGAAGTGCTTTCTCCCTCACCCTCTAAACTGGGTGACAAATCATCATGTAAAATCCAGATTTCCCCTTGCTTAGCCAAGCTAAAGTTGTGATCTCTCAAAGACTGAGGGATATTGCTAGACAAGAGGACATTGCTCTTGTGAAACCCGGGATGTATTTGGGGGAACAGATATCTCAGATTTCACCAGCCCCTTATCTGGCGGAAATCCCCTATATGGAATACCGTAGGCTCCTTACAGCCGCTAGGTTAAACGTTCTGGAATTGGGGGTTTTGTGGGGAAGATACAGGGGAGTCCCATACACCCCGAGACTTTGCCCCTGTGCTCTGGGAGTGGTTGAGTCAACTGAACATCATCTTTGGATCTTCCCATTCTATACAGATCTTAGACAAAAACTTATAGCTCCACTCCTTGCAATTATGTCATAGGAATGAGGTGAATATGACATGAAATTTCAGCGTCGCAAGATTAAAGCCGGGGAGCCGTTCTTACCTCCTCCTCCACTTGCATTCACTGTATGGGACTGCTAGATAATAGCGTTTGTCGAACAAGTCAATCAGTGGCCTGCAGGTGAGAAAAATAAAGGTACGAAATTACTTGAGACGTGATCTTTCCTAAACCACATGGTTGCATAAAATCATACAGTTGTTTGTGGTGAATAATAATATCACACACACACACACACACACACACACACACACACACAGCATTTATACCAGTGATGGCTAACCTTGAAACTCCAGATGTTTTGGGACTACAACTCCCATCATCCCTGACCACTGGTCCTGTTAGCTAGGGATGATGGGAGTCAAAAATTAACATATTGTTTTAAATATAGAACTAATGAAGATGTATTTTAATATCAGGAAGTTTACTAATTGAAGGCTATTTTTAATGCTGTACTTATGCTCCTGAATTTGTGGCTTCAGGAAGTTTATAAAGTGATTGTTTTATTTTTTTTAATAACCCTGCTCTTAAGCATCTGAATTTGATATGCCAATAAAGGTTATGGAATTGGAATTGGATGATGGGAGTTGTAGTTCCAAAACATCTGGAGTGTCAAGGTTAGCCATCACTGATAAACTGTATATCAAAAGCATTTACAGACCACTTAATATTTCAAAAATCTATAAGTCGTGTACAGCCTGCCATTAAAACAAAAAGACAATCTAAAACCAGTAGTAAGGTAAAGGTAAAGGGACCCCTGACCATTTGATCCAGTCGTGTCCGACTCTGGGGTTGCGGCGCTCATCTCACTTTATTGGCCAAGAGCCGGTGTACAGCTTCCAGGTCATGTGGCCAGCATGACAAAGCCGCTTCTGGCGAACCAGAGCAGCGCACGGAAACACCATTTACCTTCCCGCCAGAGCGGTTCCTATTTATCTACTTGCACTTTGACGTGCTTTTGAACTGCTAGGTGGGCAGGAGCAGGGACCGAGCAACGGGAGCTCACCCTGTCGCGGGGATTCGAACCACTGACCTTCTGATCAGCAAGCCCTAGGCTCTGTGGTTTAACCCACAGCGCCACTTGGGTCCCTAAAACCAGTAGTACTGCATAATAAAACACATAACCTGGAAGATAACTGGCCTGGCCTGCTCCTGTGCTTTTAACATTGAGCACAATTCAAAGTGTTGGTGCTAACCTTTAAAGCCCTCAACGGCCTCGGCCCAGTATACCTGAAGGAGCGTCTACACCCCCACCGTTCACTGAGGTCCAGCTCCGAGGGCCTTCTGGAGGTTCCCTCCCTGTGAGAAGTGAGGTTGCAGGGAACCAGGCAGAGGGCCTTCTTGGTGGTGGCGCCCGCCCTGTGGAACACCCTCCCATCAGATGTCAAGGAAATCAACAACTATCTGACTTTTAGAGGACATCGGAAGGCAGCCCTGTACTGGGTAGTTTTTAAGGTTTGATGTTTTATCGTGTTTTTAATATTCTGTTGGGAGCTGCCCAGATTGGCTGGGGAAACCCAGCCAGATGGGCAGGGTATAAATAATAAATTATTATTATTATTGACTGGCGGAGACAATCAAGTGTTATACAGAGAGCAGTTGATATATTTGCAGATGAAGCCCAGCATCAGGGGTTAATAGGACAGGCAGCAACCAAATGCATCCTTTAAAGTGGACATGGGTGGCACTGAGCCTCTTGGGCTTGCCGATCGGAAGGTCGGCGGTTCGAATCCCCGCGACGGGGTGAGCTCCCGTTGCTCGGTCCCTGCTCCTGCCAACCTAGCAGTTCGAAAGCACGTCAAAGTGCAAGTAGATAAATAGGTCCCGCTCTGGCAGGTAGGTAAACAGCATTTCCGTGCGCTGCTCTGGTTTCGCCAGAAGTGGCTTAGTCATGCTGGCCACATGACCCAGAAAAACTGTCTGCGGACAAACGCCGGCTCCCTCGACCTGTAAAGCGAGATGAGCGCCGCAACCCCAGAGTCGTTCGCAACTGGACCTAACGGTCAGGGGTACCTTTACCTTTATTTTTTAACTACAAAGAAGCAAAGATATTGTGATGGCCTGGGATTCAGACTCAGACGCTGAACCTGAGGGATCCCAGCCTGCACAGGATTCCCCGCCTCCAGAACCAGCAGAGCCGGGGCTAGGGCCTGAGACTGAAGGGTCCTCACCTGTGCTGGATCCTCAGGTGCAGGCATCGGCTGAGTCTGCTCTGGCTCCTGATGGGATGGAGGACCCATTGCCTGCAGGTGCTCCACTCCCAGCCCCGTCAGGGGAAGCTGAGTTCGCCTCTGGGTCCGGTAACCCTCCAAGCCAGGAGAGGCGAGTCACCTGAGGATTGGGGCCGCCCTCTGCCTCGGGGCAGATAAAAGCTGGTGAGCCCCAGCCCCATGTTGCAGGAGCAACATCGTTGGTGACCAGTTCCTGCCGGTGTTCCTGCTTGATCCCTGTCCTGCTTTCTTGCCTGAGCTCCTGACCCGCCTTGGTTCCCTGCTTACCCACCCGTTCCTGACTTCGCCTGACTCCCTGCCCTGGACCCTGCTTCAGTTATTTCACACTGCCTTTACATGTACCACTGACCTTGGACTGGAGTTAAGGTAAAGGTAAAGGGACCCCTGACCATTAGGTCTAGTCGTGTCCGACTCTGGGGTTGCGGCGCTCATCTTGCTTTATTGGCCGAGAGCCGGCGTACAGCTTCCAGGTCATGTGGCCAGCATGACTAAGCCGCTTCTGGAGAACCAGAGCAGCGCATGGAAATGCCGTTTACCTTCCTGCCGGAGCGGGACCTATTTATCTACTTGCACTTTGACGTGCTTTCGAACTGCTAGGTTGGCAGGAGGTGGGACCGAGCAACGGGAGCTCACCCCGTCGCAGGGATTCAAACCGCCGACCTTCTGATCAGCAAGCCCTAGCCCCTCGCCTATTGGATACCCCACGGGACCAGCAAAGATATCTTACCTGTAGTTGTAAAGCAGGAAACCTTCAACAATCAGTATATGGGTATCATCAGAACTGGGTAGTTTTGATCTGCAGGAAACACTCACTCCGTGGCATCGGGCAAACTTCACGGGATTCTCAATCCATGCATGTACAGTGTTCACCATTGCATCCATATCCAACGAATCCAACACTAGGTAGGAAATATACATATACACACACACGCACAAAAGTCAGTAAAAAAACAGAGACCAAAAACTCAAAGAGTGTGAAAGTGTATAAATTAAACGTGTATTTATAGAATATAGGTGTAAATTTTACTGTTAAGTCTTTATTTAATAATAGTATAGTGATAAAAAATATATACTTAGGAAAATATACATTACTGCATCCTATAGCGAACACCGCTCTTACCATCCCATTGTTTAAAGCCGTCTTCCCCGACTTCTATCTGATCTTGTGGCTGAAATATAGTGACCAATAAAAGGTTGCTGCAAACGCAGGGTGATCAGTTTTATCTACGATCCGATCACAACCTGGACACTACTGCAAAATATATATATATATATACACACACACACACACAACGGAGGCATAGTGCTGACTTTGCAAAAACAGCTGTGCTGCAGAACAATCGACAATATCAACACAGCCCCCATCCCCGCCGATCCACCCTAGTCCCAAGCAGGGCCGGCGCGTCCATTTAGGCGAACTAGGCAATTGCCTAGGGCGCCAAAATGGAGGGGGCGCTGGCCAGCCTGCCCCCCGCCCCGTGCCGCCCCAACCAGCGGCGGAGCAAGCAAACCGCGGCGGCGAGGGGCGCCTGGCTGGGCAGGGGGCGGGGCACCGCTCCGCAACGTGCGTCATACGCAATGACGTCACGTGGCCCGCCCCCTCGCCTAGGGCGCCAAAATTGCCAGCACCGGTCCTGGTCCCAAGGTAGCTGCTCTCCATTTTTTTTGGCTATTTTTTCCCCTGTTTGCAGTGATCAGCTCGCCTACATGAGGACACCTGGGGTCAGCTTATATATACATCTTTAATACAGAAAAGCAGTTAACAATTCTATTCATAGATAGTAACTGTATACTAAAATTACAAATAAACATTACAGCGTTTTAAAATTTTATAAAACTTTTGTGTTCAGATTCAGCGATATGTTGCCGCTCTGGTGGTGTTCCAACAAGGTTTATCTAGGCCAGTGATGGCTAACCTTGACACCCCAGATGTTTTGGAACTACAACTCCCATCATCCCTAGCTAACAGGATCAGTGGTCAGGGATGATGGGAGTTGTAGTCCCAAAACATCTGGGGTGTCAAGGTTAGCCATCACTGATCTAGGCTCTTTGTCATTGGATTTTGTTGATGTCATAGCATGACACCTGGGGTCACCCGCTGAATCGCAGGTAAGTAAGAAAGCCGACAGGTAAGGGCTGACTAAGGTTGGAGGGGCAGTGCTGCATTTGCCCTAATTCAGGGACCCTTGGGCCTTCCAGATGTTTAGCACCTTCAACCAACCGCAGACAGCATGGCCAATAGTCAAGGCCATGGGTAGGCAAACTAAGGCCCAGGGGCTGGATCCGGCCCAATCGCCTTCTCAATCCGGCCCGCGGACGGTCTGGGAATTAGCGTGTTTTTACATGAGTAGAATGTGCCCTTTTATTTAAAATGCATCTCTGGGTTATTTGTGGAGCCTGCCTGGTGTTTTTACATGAGTAGAATGTGCCCTTTTATTTAAAATGCATCTCTGGGTTATTTGTGGAGCCTGCCTGGTGTTTTTACATGAGCAGAACATGTGCTTTTATTTAAAAAGCATCTCTGGGTTATTTGTGGGGCATAGGAATTCGTTCATTCCCCCCCCCCAAAATAGTCCGGCCCCCTGTTGAAAAAGATTTTTTTGGCCTACAACTCCCATGATCCCTAGCTAGCAGGACCAGTGGTCAGGGATGATGGGAACTGTAGTCTCAAAACATCTGGAGGGCCGAGGTTGAGGAAGCCTGTTCTAAACTCTGTAGCAAATTAATTTTGCTAGGTTAAGCTACGTTTTTGAAATAAAACAACACCCCCAAACAAGTACACAGGTGGAAATTATATTTTTTTAACAGCTGAGTAGTGTGTGTAACTGCAATTCAAGTTTTACAAAATTAAAGGACATTTCTAAGGAGCAATAATAATTTTGGTTAAAGGAAAGAACAACACACCAATGATTTGGGTTTAATGTAACTTGCTTAGAGTAGGCATAAACAGGAACATACCGTATTTTTTGCTCCATAAGACGCAATTTTTCCTCCTAAAAAGTAAGGGGAAATGTCTGTGCGTCTTATGGAGCGAATGTGTGGTCCCTGGAGCTGACCTGCCCAGGGGCAAAAGCAGATCGTGCTTTTTTAAAAAAAGAGAGAGAAGGGGGTGTTGAAAGAAGCCCCTTGAGCAGCTGCTCAGCAAAGGATCGGGGAGAGATATAAGGGAGAGAGATTCCAGCCCCGCCCCCTTGCAGAGGGAGGCTGTTTCCCCAGCGACATGGGACTGGCTGATTAGATTATCTGTCTGGAAACTGTAGAAATGGCTTCCTGAAGCTGCAGAACTGTGAGTTAAACCCCATAAAACAGGGTTTTTTTCCCTTTGCAAAGTAAGCTCAACAACTTGGAGCTGATCCTCAAAAAATGGGGCTTTTCTCCTTTGCAAAAGAAGCTGCAGAAATTTGAGCTGATTCTCTAAAAAATTGAGCTTTCCCCCTCTAAAAACCAGGTGCATCCTATGGTCAGGTGCGCCTTATAGAGCGAAAAATACGGTATATCAGTGTTCCTTGCTTAGTGTAGTCTCCAGGATTTCAGGCAGGGATAAGCCACAGATGGAGCCTGGGACCCTTTGCTCCATCAATGAGTTATGGCTTTCCCAAAAGGGAAAAAAAGAAGCCCACAAAGGGCATAAATTGCATTTCTCTGGTAGTGGAAGGGGGGTATATTTCTTTTAATTAGCTACAAAGGCTAATTTGGGGTGAGGGGGTTAAACTACTTTTCTGTGGAGGGGAGAACTGTCCTCTGGAGCCACTTAGAAGTTCCAATGCCGGCCTGCTCTTCAGAATCAAATATTTTGTGATGCAAGATGAAATCGGCACAATATACAAGAGGACAGCTGCAATAGAAAATCAGTTCTGCTTTTTTTAAAATCAAAGCATATGCCTGTTTGTCTGTATGCATGTGTGGATACTCAGTTTATATAGCTGGTGGGTACCTACTTATAAAAATGTGCACTATTGGTTTAGGCGTTTGGGCAAACCCTGGGGGGGGGGGTGTCCCTTCGGTGAGAAGATCTGTTATTCCTGCATTGCAAGGGGTTGGACAATCTTTGTAGGTGACCCTACAATTCTGCGATCCTATAGCTGGTAGACTTACTTTCCCCGAACCCATCGCTATCCATCCCTGGCTCATCGCTATCAATCATATGGAGAAGCTGGGTGCGTTCTACGGTTCACCCCCAGATTCACACAGGGCGGTGGCGAGGCCCGATCTCCCGTTTGGCCCCACGTGACCCGAGTGTGAAGCCATGCCCCCAGGAACACAACTTTGCAACACCAGGAGTTTCTAGAAAGACACCTTCGCGCTATACAAGAATCACGGGAACTGTAGTTCATTCCTTGCAGATCTACATTTCTACCCCTCGCCGAGTTTCAGTTCCCAGCACTCTCAACAATCTTCAGTGACCAGGATTATTGGGTTACAGGTAGATAGCCGTGTTGGTCTGTCATAGTCAAAACAAAATAAAAAAATTCCTTCCAGTAGCACCTTAGAGACCAACTAAGTTTGTTCTTGGTATGAGCTTTCGTGTGCATGCACATTAAAGCTCATACCAAGAATACATGTGTGTATCTGAAGAAGTGTGCATGCACACGAAAGCTCATACCAAGAACAAACTTAGTTGGTCTCTAAGGTGCTGCTGGAAGGAATTTTTTTTATTTTGTTTTTTCAGGATTATTGGGGAGGGACACTTTATGCGCTTTCAATGTATGGCATGCATGCAACCGTCCTTGACAGTTAAAAAAAATGGAAAACCACTGTTGGCTGCATATCCCACAGACCAGCCCATTGCCAGGCGACCCCTTTGAACCACATTATATTCACAATAGAAAGATTAAAATGAATGGAATACAGTCGTAGCTTGGATCCCAAATGCCCTGGAATTCAGACGTTTTGGATCCCGAATGCCGCAAACCTGGAAGCGATTGTTTCGGTTTTTGGGGAGCCAAACATCTGACGGGGCTTCCGATGGGCTGCAGCCAATCGGAAGCCGCAGTTGGGTTTCCGAACGTTTCGGAAGTCGGACGGACTTCTGGAACGGATTCCGCTCGACTTCCGAGGTGCGACTGTAGTTTCAATGGGTATGGGAGAAGTGGGGGATCTTAACCTGCGTCAGCGGTTACCCCAAAAAGAAGGGTGCGGTCGCTATCCCAGGTTATCTAACCTGGAGTAAAAAACAGTACAAATGGCTATGATCCTAACCTATTTGAGGAGGAAGCCCCCTTGGATTCAGCTGCACTTGCTTCTGAGTAGACACAGTTAGGAACTGCGCTGCATGCGGTCACCTCCATACCATGCAGTTAAGGGGACGGTTCCCCTGCAAGGAATCGTGGGAACTGTAGTTTCCTTCTCCCAGTTATCCTTGCCGGTCACAAACTAGTTCCCAGTTTTCTTTTTCTGTGTATAAGACGCCCCCATGTATGACGACCCCTATTTTTTTGAGCCCAAAATTAAGAAATAATTAATTGCAACATTCCGGGTATAAGACGACCTCCAATTTTAAACTTTAAAAATTTGGGAGGAAATATACACAGAAAAATACAGTATATATGAGCCCTAAAGTTGTGGCCCAGACCAAAAACAAGTGCCTGATTATGAGCATCTATGCTTTTAAGGTCTGCCCTCCCCGGACAAGTTGGGTTTTTTTTTTTTGTACCGACAGAGCAATGCTTACCAGTTTTAGTTGTTGCACTATGCATTAAATCACATCAAATACGCGTTTGTTTGTTTGTTTGTTTGTAAAAACAACATTAAACCAAAGGGGGGTGAGATGCTTACCTTGAAGAAGTCATCTTGATGGACAACGCAACAGTTTGGGAGCGCTTGGGTAAGTCTTTTGGTCAAAGTGGTTTTGCCACCATTGGTCACTCTAGATTAAGAAAACACGAAGCGGAATTGGGGTGGGGTGGGGACAATGTCAGAATGGTTAACAGATCAAGGGATGCAAATTCAACGAGATTAGGAAGCCTTTGGCCTTTGCATAGTTCCCGGTTTTCTTTGTGGGGGAGCCATGCACTTTAAATCCACGCTGTGGACTTTGGTTTGGGGAAACAATTGTTTAAATCAGTGATGGCTAACCTTGACACTCCAGATGTTTTGGGACTACAACTCCCATCATCCCTGACCACTGGTCCTGTTAGCTAGGGATGATGGGAGTTGTAGTTCCAAAATATCTGGAGTGTCAAGGTTAGCCATCACTGGTTTAAATTAAAAATGAATTATTATTATTATTATTATTATTATTATTATTATTATTATTTTATCCAATTTCATTGTACTTGTACAATTCCACTGACACACGGAAAGTACGCACGGACACAGGCACTTTATTATATAGGATTGAATATACGTGTCAGGCGATTGCATTTGCATTTTGTAGCTATTATTTTCACTGTTGCTATAATATATTTATACATTTTTCACTGTTTATTGTCACGGCTCTTTGTTTTGTGTTTGGAAGTTTTTCCCAAGCTTGGACAAAGATGCGCATGAGAGGCCAACCCATCTTTTCCCCCTTGCTCGCCGTGGGGTTTTAAAAATATTTGCATGAGGCAACAAAGTATTAAAAAGCTGAACTGCTCCTCAATTTTGAGACCTGCACCTATTGGATTTCTGCCTCTTGTGAAGCTATTCAAGGCAGAAGGGTGGGAAAGGAGGCTTCCCCGCTTTCACTAAAAATGTCAAGTTTAATTTTACCCGTGATTTCCCGACTTTTGAGTCCCTAAAAATAAAACCCAACATCTTTGGCCTGCTCTATTAAAGTCCCCCCCCCCACCCCAAATAGTCTTTTTTTATCACTGTCGGTTTGAAATTACATTTTTATATCATGAATTCGTTCTGCTTGCGATCTTTGAGCATATTGCCCTCCCCCAGAACCTTTTTGAGTAAGATTCGGATGAAATTCCATTTATATATATATATATATATATATATACACATACATACACACACACACACGTGACAATAAACAGTGAAAATGTATAAACATATTATAGCAACAGTGAAAATAATATGGTTTTATAGATAGATAGATAGATAGATAGATAGAGGCCTATAATATTCCATTATATATATTCCATTGATATATATAAATCAATGGAAACCTAGAAGATCGCTGTGCCTATTTACAAATGCCTGAGTCCCATTCACCATGTTTGTACTCAGCCAAGCTCTACTCAAGAGTAGACCCATTGACCTGAATGGATCTAGTTAAGGGGGGGGGGGGTTCTCCCTTAACTAGCCTGTGAGAAGGAGGGTGGATTTAAGAAATATTTTTACACAAATTAACCTCTCAATGGAACAGATAATTTTTTTTAATTTTTAAATTTAAATACATTTACTCAGGAGTAAGCCCCACTGCACTGAGCGGGGTTTACTCCCATGTAAAACAATACATTATTATTATTTCCCCCGCCTCTTTCCCAATCAAGGTGAAAGGGGGGAGGAGCCTCGGGAAATGGCGTGTTCGAAGCTCGTCCCCCCCATTGGCTGGCGCGGCTCCCGCCAGTATTAACGGACTTCGGTTCAGGGCGATTGCCCCTCGCGCGCGCGCGCGCGAGGTTATAAAAGCTCCCCCGCCTCGTCAGTTAATTAATATGGCGGGTGGCTGGGCGGGAAGAAGCAGAGATATCTATACTGTATAGCTGCTTCAAAGAGAGCGGAATGATTTATAGCTCTCCCCCCGCCCCCATTTATTTCCTTTTTCATTGTTTACTAAATACTGTATAGATTAGTAAATAAAACAGAAGAAAAGAAATATGTATTTTTTTAATGAAAAAAAAAACAACCTATCAGCTGCCTCTATCCAGTGATATTTACACTGGGAGTCCTGTATTCACTTTGAAATTAAAAGCTATAAACAGGCATAGTGGGTTTACTGACTGTTTTTTCTTGGGGGGGGGGAAGAATTACAATTAAAAAAAAAAATGAGGTAGAAAAAGATTTTTCACCCGTCAAGGATGTCCCCTGGACATTTATGGAACACCAGTACTAATAATGTTATTTCTATCTTGCCTTTTTCCTGATGGGACTCAAGGCGGCTTACAGATTTTTTATTTTTAAAAAAAAGCAAAAACAAGCCTCTGAAAACATGGAAAAAAGCCAGTCATAAAAAATAACAGCGATGCACAGATAGAATTAAAAGGGTATATTCGTGTTTAAAATGCATCGATGAATGCAATAAAAATCTAATCTGAAACGATTGGAAGGGATCGATTCTCCCCTCAAAACAAACAAGCAACCACCTGAGTCTTCTGAGGAAACTTAATGAGAAACCTAAAGTGAGAGATTAGAAAGAAAATAGCCTACAGGGGTGGAGGGAAAAGCAAGTTTGAGTTTGTGCCAATTTTTCCTGGCATTATGAACTCTCAGTATTCCTGATTGTAAACAGTTTGGGGCAGAGACCTCTGCTTTTTGCCTTTGTAACTGCAAGAGGCTACAGCTCCCTATCCATTTACTCCAGAGTAAGCCACTAGTGTCTAGATATTCTGCTTTTTTTTTTTTTTGGCTCCGCTCCCCTCAAGACGGTTCCCATAATAACAAAAATTTATTATTATATTATAATAACTGAAGATCTGGCGATGAGTTTGCTACCCTCACTAAAAAAAACAAGCTTTTGTAAGATCCTGGATGCAAGGGACTCATGGCTGCTCTCTTTTTTTAATTTCTATTTTTGCCCACCCGCCCTCCTAAAATTAATGCTGTAAATTAAAAGGAACTTAAATTGAAGTAATACCAACCCATAAAATATCTAGCATGTTATTGGGTTGTTGTTGTTAATTTGATTATATATATTGCGGTTTTTATGTTGATCTTTTTCGTGAACCGCCCTGAGACCTCCGGGTATAGGGCGGTATAGAAATTCAAATAATAACAACAACAACAATAATAATAATAATAATAATAGCATCTAATAGGCATTGCACGGTAATAATGGGTTTAAGGAAGCTCAGCCTATGGTTGGGCAAAGTGGGTTTTGCAGGCTCTGAAAGCATTTTTGGCTTGGCTTTGAAACAGAAGGAAATGGCTGTGTTGTTTTTTTTTTTTAAAAGCACGCCCCCCCCCCCAAAATAATCCACATTTTGACATGGGGAAGCTTCTTTTTTAATGTGGAATTGGTGCACCTTCCTGTCTGCAAGTTCGTCCTCGCCCTCCCCATTAGTATCTCAAAATGCCAGGCTGCATCCCTAATTCAATCCAGATTTTATCCTTTCTGGGGGAAATTAGGAAAGCAAGCACCTGTCGCAACACACTTTGAGGTGAAAACCCTTCCTGGAAGCACCTTTAAGCCTTGTGTAAATCCATTAAAACAATAATAATCACCATATTTTATATCTCGCCTTTCACACCAAGGGTCTGGTGTTGAGATCCCTGCATTGTAGCGGGTTGGACTGGATGACCTCCCGGGTCCCTTCCAACTCTGCAATTCTGGGATTCTTAAGGTTTGCCAGAGTGGAGGCGATTTGAAAGCGGGGCCTCCTACATCCCATGGGCTTTAGCTACCACAAAGCTCGAAAGCACCCCGATTAATACAAAGCGGTACATCTCTATCATGCACTGTAATGAAATTATTGGCATGCAGAACAGGGCAGTATATATCATTACTATTATTGCTCTGCAAGGTTTTCTAAATGCTGTTACGAAAGTATTAGGGTTGCAGGCACAGCCTGGATTGTTGCCACAGCCCTATTAATGGAGGTGTGGGGGGAGGAATTAATATCTCAGTGTCTTGGCCAGGCTCCAGATCTATCCGAAATACTCATGCGAAAGCAAATTTAGGGAAAGACATGGACAGATGTCTCCGCGCAATTTCATTCCGCGCATCGCAACAGGAATTCTTTCAATAGTTTTATTTTCCTGCAGGTTACACCAGGCGCCTGCCTTTTCTCTCTCTCCCCCTCTAGCTATGATTACAAGTGATGCTTTGGGGGTTTATGAAACACAGTAGAATAAAAGTTAAAGTTGTGCCTTTTAATTGGCTATTCCCTCTTTTGAGGCTACCAAATCCCTTTTTCTAGGCCATGGTGAGATAATTCTTCATCTCAGCATTTCAGACATAAATCTACAGACGCTAAGAAACATCACTACATCTGTCCAAAGTACATTTTTTGAAAACTGTTATTATTACAGAGCCTGGAGGTTTCCATGGGCTTCTTGAGCCCAACTTCTGTTTACAAACTTGGATTTTGTCCAAGGGTGTAAAGCACATTAGCGCATTTCGAACCCCGGAGCATGCAAAAGTACAAAACACAAATAGTGATGCAGCAACAACCTACCCTCCAATTCCTATGATGTACTTCATCTTCTTCCTATTTTTGTTTTTGTTTTTCCTTCTTTAGGCGGGAATGCAGCAGTGTAGGAAACAACGGAGATCTCCTGCCCTAAAATCCTGCGCTTTGCTCTGCGCAGCTATTTCATTCAGGGAAAAAAGGCGTGTGTGCCTGTAATTTATACAGCACTGCAGCAATGGCCTCGCCCCTTTCCTTTCCTTTCCTCTCCCCTTCCCCTCCCCAGCCCATGCGGCTGGTGGAAAAGCACAAATATCTATCCAGAGCACAAGGGGCGCACAGTTCAGCCAATGCGCAGAAGTCATGCGCACTTGCCTTGCACCTGTTAGGCACTTTTCACATCTCCTCGCTCACTTCTCACTTGCCCCTGTTGCTGTGTTATAAATAGCTTCTGGTGGCTGCCTTTCCTTGGCCTAAAATTAGTAACGGGGACACAGAAATGTCACCTACTTCCCTTCTTTTCTTCTCTTATCCTTTCAGGGTTCTATGGCAGAACCCCCCCCCCTGCGTTTCCTAGAAATACAGCAGTGTTTTGCCTCCCTAATTTTGGTTCCTCTTGTTTCGTTTTTTTGCCGGTTTTGGTGTTGGTTAAATGTTCAGTTGGGGTTGGCGGTTACTTTGATTTGGGTGTAACTGTGAACTGTTTATTGTTGCTGTTGTTACTGCTTTTCACTGATTTATTGGTTTATATATTGCTTGTATATAAGGGACCCAGGTGGCGCTGTGGGTTAAACCACAGAGCCTAGGGCTTGCTGATTAGAAGGTCGGCGGTTCGAATCCCTGTGACGGGGTGAGCTCCCGTTGTTCGGTCCCAGCTCCTGCCCACCTAGCAGTTCGAAAGCACGTCAAAGTGCAAGTAGATAAATAGGAACCGCTCTGGCGGGAAGGTAAACGGCGTTTCCGTGCGCTGCTCTGGTTCGCCAGAAGCGGCTTAGTCATGCTGGCCACATGACCTGGAAGCTGTACGCCGAAGCGAGATGAGCGCTGCAACCCCAGAGTCGTCCGTGACTGGACCTAATGGTCAGGGGTCCCTTTACCTTTACCTTTATGTTGCTTGTATAGGATATCTTGGTGTTTTTTTTATGTTTGATGATATGTTGTGTTTTATATGTTGTATAAAGCCGCCCAGAGTGGCTAGGGAAACCCAGCTAGATGGGCGGGATATAAATTAAAAATTATTATTATTACTCCTCCTAAATATTCAGAACAGGCTTGCTTATTAATTAATTAATTATCTAATCCATGTAGGCCTTTAATCATAGGGCTTATTTATTTAAATCTTTTTAATAATATTTTTATTAAGTTTTCAACAACAAAAAACACTCAACCACAAATACAATACCAACCACAGACAAAGAAAGTTGTACACAGAACCAATGTCAAATCCATAAAATGGGATTCTGTAAACCCCGTGACTTCCCTCCCCACCCCACCCCTGGTTCCTTAAATTTTCTTTTTAACTGCATATCATTTCTACTCCAAATTATTATTTTTTCACCTCAGATTTCCTTTACTACAGTGTTTCTAAAATTACAAGTGATTTTTAAAATCCTGCCAGTGTATTAACCTGCTTACAATACTTTTGCAAATACATAATACTGTAAACATTTCCCATTCTTTTTAAAATTTCTTGTCATCTTGATTTCTAAGCTTTCCAGATAATTTCGCCATTTCAGTATAGTCCATTAACTTGGTTTATTTATACAGTGGTACCTTGGTTTATGAACTTAATCCGTTCTGGAAGTCCGTTCTTAAACCAAAGCGTTTCTAAACCAAGGCGTGCTTTACCATAGCAGCGGGGGACTCAATTTACACTCAACAAGAATGTTCTGCTTCCAAGGCAAAGTTCACAAACCAAAACACCTACTTCCGGGTTTGCAGCGTTCTTTATCCAAGTTGTTCATAAACTAAGTTGTTCTTAAACCAAGGTACCACTGTATTTTCAATCTATATCCTGCCCTTCCTCCCGGAGCAGCCCGGAGCAAGAAGCGATTTTCAGCGTCTGGATATGCACAGACACTATTTTCGGTATTTGCACATGCACAGATGTGATTTTCGGCGCTGCTAGGCAAATCCATGCACTGCGCTGCGCCGCTTTAGCGCAGCGCGCAGGGGAATCGCCAAGCGGGCGGCTTGGTTTGGGGGCGGCTCGGGGGCCGGTAAAACAGTCTTCGTGGGCCGCATCCAGCCCATGGGCCGCACGTTGCCAACCCATGCTCAAAACAGATATAGACATTCTTGAAACAGTTGCTCCGAGTGTCAGGAACAGCTATCAAATGCCTGAGTAAAAAAAGGAATGTTTTTAAATTTCTCATGGGAGCCAGTAATGAAGGAGCCAGATGCATCTCACAGGGGAGGGCATTCCACAAATGAGAATCTGCCACTGAAACAGCTGAAGGCCCAAACATCTACAGTATTTGCACATTTTCTCTAAGCGCCTGTGCGCAAGGCTGCTAGGCAATTTGCCCAGTGCAAAGCAAACCAAGCTGAGACTTGGGTGACGCAAAGTGGCAGATTCAATGCCATATCTACAACCCTGCTAGCTGATGCCATTTGGGGCGGAAGCAGGAAACCTCCACTTACCGGCGGTGGAAGCGACAAACTGGTGCAGGTAGCTTAGGGCTCCACTCTCTTGGGGGCCCCCCAAAAAAGTAAAGGAAGAAAAAACTGGATGTACGTTTCCAAAATATAAGATAAACGAATAAAACAAAACCTCCATACAGCTACAGTGTTTTGTGCTGCGTAGGCTCCTATGATGTAAGCCTGCTAGCCTGCTCCCTCAAATATCACTGGTTTGCTCCTTTCTATATATAGGGTGCCTATATTCTGCATGAACTGGTTGCATGGCAACATGGGCAAATGGCTTGAGATACCTATTAGGTCAATCAATGACCATATAGCACATTTTGTTGTTCAGTCGTTCAGTCGTGTCCGACTCTTCGTGACCCCATGGACCAGAGCACGCTGGCACGTATAGCACATATTCAACAGAAAAACACAGCGACAATTTGTTGTTGACAAAGGACAGCTGGACATATAAAGGGCCCCATTACCTTCAGTAGGGACACGGGTGGTGCTGTGGGTTAAACCACAGAGCCTAGGGCTTGCCGATCAGAAGGTCGACGGTTCAAATCCCCGCGACGGGGTGAGCTCCCGTTGCTCGGTCCCTGCTCCTGCCAACCTAGCAGTTCGAAAGCACGTCAAAGTGCAAGTAGATCAATAGGTACCGCTGTAGCGGGAAGGTAAACGGCGTTTCCGTGTGCTACTCTGGTTCGCCAGAAGCGGCTTAGTCATGCTGGCCACATGACCCGGAAGCTGTATAGCCAATAAAGCGAGTTCTCCTATAGGGAGAGCAAGTGTTGCGGTGGGGTCATGAAAGCTACCCCCTCCTCCTCCCTCCGGTAGCTCAGGGGGAGGAGTGGGTATATGGCCATGGTGGGGATTGGACCAGTTGAGTTGCTGGGGTAAATTACATTTAGCAATTTTGATGACAGCCCAGCGTCATATATATTGCTCTGCACGCCATGTGCTAGTCCTCTTTGCTGCGTGCTTTGGATCTCCCTCCCCCCCCCTCCCTGGTATAGGCTTTTGCTTTGACCTTGCTGTGCCTATCATGGGGTCGCCTGTTGTTGAGGCGGGGGCCTAGTAGGAATTTTTCCATCTGGCTGATTGGCTGTGCCATTTGGTTTTCGCCTACTACATAGCAACTAGTCACAACTTGTAAGGTTGGCGGTTAGGCATTGGTTCATTGGTGGATGGGCGGTCGCCCTCCGAATGATGATGGTGAGATGGGAATTCCGGAAAGGAATCCAGGGGGCTCAATATGCTTTGTCCGAACCCGGTCGGGTTGCAGGGCCACGCATGAGCCCCTCGGGACCCCCGGGGAGAGGGAGGTCTAAGCCCCCGGTCTCCTTAACTCTCCCCGGTTTGGTTTCCCGGCGCTGACACGTGGTTAGCTCTGTCCCGTCGGACAGCTAGTCGAACCAATGCCTACGCAACCACTCACGTGATTTGTATTTCAATAAAGTTGTGGCCAAAATATGCCCAAAAACCCAAACAAAAATTTATGTCTGAAGTGTGAATTATTAGGGGGGTGGCTTGGTGACCTCAACACGCAAAGCGAGATGAGTGCCGCAACTATTGCCGCATTTTTAACCAGTGCTTGTGGGAAACACAGCAATGGGCGCCCAGACCCTGTGCATCTCACCCAGGACGTATTGCCTCTTTCCACCTGCACATTTGGTGCTTCTCATAAAAGCAGCCGCTAATCCTCTTTCAGTAAGTCATAGTTTAGTTACAATGGTATGCGGCAACGTTCATCCGGCACACTCGCCTGTCACGTTCCTCGGAGTCAGGTGGTTCGTATGAGTGAGCAGCCACTGCCAAGAACAAATGACGTTCCCTCCTGCTAGTGCTCACCCACATTTCTGGGCTCGCCATCTATGGCAGAAACTAAATGTGATAGGAGGTCAGCTAAAACACTTCAAATAACTTTTTTAAAAAACAACAACAAGGCGTTGCAAAAAGGCTCCATCATCTCTGGGTGCGTCTGGGAAAGACGCCTGTCTCTCAGATGACGAGGACTGAAGCTTAGCAGTCCTCTGACATCTCTAGTTAGAGGTGAGCAAGACTCTCCTGACTGCTGCCAGCCGGAGAAAAATGGACAAACGGCTTGCGTACTCCTTGCTCCCAGTCTCTATTAAAGGTAAAGGGACCCCTGACCATTAGGTCCAGTCGTGTCCGACCCCTGACCATTAGGTCCAGTCGTGTCCGACTCTGGGGTTGTGGCGCTCATCTCGCTTTATTGGCCGACAGCTTCCAGGTCATGTGGCCAGCATGACAAAGCCGCTTCTGGCGAACCAGAGCAGCGCACGGAAACGCCGTTTACCTTCCCGCCAGAGCGGTTCCTATTTATCTACTTGCACTTGACGTGCTTTCGAACTGCTAGGTGGGCAGGAGCTGGGACCGAGCAACGGGAGCTCACCCCGTCGCGGGGATTCGAACCGCCGACCTTCTGATCAGCAAGCCCTAGGCTCTGTGGTTTAACCCACAGCGCCACCTGGGTCCCTCCCAGTCTCTATTAGGTCACTGGAATTTTTCGTGGCATCTTCCCTGCCTGATTTTGGTAAAAGCTGCTCCGAAAACTCTGAAATCTCCTGCTCCGAAAACTCCTGCTACCTGCATCCTATATAAAAGGATGTCATATAGAGGAGGGAGAAAGGTTGTTTTCTGCTGCTCCAGAGAAGCGGACACAGAGCAATGGATTCAAACTACAAGAAAGAAGATTCCACCTAAACATTAGGAAGAACTTCCTGACAGTAAGAGCTGTTCGACAGTGGAATTTGCTGCCAAGGAGTGTGGTGGAGTCTCCTTCTTTGGAGGTCTTTAAGCAGAGGCTTGACAGCCACCTGTCAGGAATGCTTTGATGGTGTTTCCTGCTTGGCAGGGGGTTGGACTGGATGGCCCTTGTGGTCTCTTCCAACTCTAGGATTCTATGATTCTACCTAGGGAAGTACATTCAATCATATAATATGCATATGCAACCGGAGGAAATCTACTACAACGTACAAATGTCTCAAAAAGTGCAAAGAGATTCAAAAGTGCAATGTCCGATGTGCAACAAGTCCAATGTCATAAAGTGCTAAAGTCCACGTCTGCTTCTCCCGATGGGCGGCTAGCTTGTATTATCCCCGTTTCACTATTATCGTTTCTTCAGGGACGGACACTGTCAAATTGTTCATACATAAACACTTAACTAGGCTGAAACGCTCACAACCTCAACAGTTCCTGGTTGGTAAACCTCCGGTTGCATATGCATATTATATGATTGAATATTCTCCACGGTTTACGTCATTTTGATATATACTCTACTGTACCGTGTTGTCTGTTTTTTGTTACCTAGGGAAGTACGGCAGATCTTTTTTTTTAAAAAAAAAAAAACCCAACACAATTCTTATGACTTTAAATACAACAGACATATTTCTTGTTGAAGACTCGGCGTTTTTAATGAAATATCCACAGGTTTTCTTGGCTTCAAAGCAAGAAAAATGACCGTTAACAGCAAACTGTATTTCCTAGAGTTAAGTCACCTAAATACAAAACACATTAGGACAGGGGTGGACGGCTTAATACGTCCTCGCAGTTTTACAAGAATGTCTTCGGACGGCGGAGCTCCACTTTTAAACACAGGGAAACTGTAGGTGTGTGCTGTTTTGTGCCCGGTCTTGAGGACGGGAAACTTCACTTTGATAGTGGCATGCTCTATTACATGGAATATACAAAAAAACCCCACATGTATTTACATTTGTAAATGTCAAACATTGATTTTTTCCCCTCCTCTGACATATACATCACACCTGCAAGCAAAAGTCTTTGAGGCGAAAGGAAGGAATGAGAGGTTAGGAATTGTACTGAGGTATGCTCTAAAATAGTACACCATTTTCCATTTTATGGAAGAGCAGCAGAAGCCTACCTCAGGGTTGTTTTTGAGGAAGAAAGTGAGAGAAGAGGGGTTACACATGCCAGTTTTTGCCCTTTGGAAGAAAGGTGGTTTGTTAAAAGTAAGGAATGAATGGAAAGAAATAGATCGCACAGCTTTCTGCCAGGGAGAGGGAATCAAACAACATTATGAAATCCTAGTGTTTTGGATTTCAACCTTTGCAAATCGGTTAACACTTCTCACGATCTCACCGCTGTGTGACACAGCAACACATCTCGTGGTTCAAAAGGCCACCCGTTTTATAACCGCCTTAATTTATCCGCATCGTGGTATTGCTAAAAAGAAGAAGATTTTATCTCTCCATCGCAAACAGATATATTTCTGATATTAGGGCAATACGGAGGAACAGAAAGCATGAAACAACTGTTTCCTGTTCCTTAAACACATGGCAAAACTTTGCTCAGATTGTTGAGCGCTTAAACAAAATATGTTATCTCCATTCCAGTTTGAGTGATGCAAAACATTTTACTGTGTGAAAGTGCTTCTTTAATCAAGTCTGCCCATTATTATTCTCCATTATTAGATCTACATATTCCTTTTTTTACATTTTTCAGTGATGGATTTGTACCATTGTACTTGAACTTATTCAAGGGCCACGGGTGGCGCTGTGGTCTAAACCACAGAGCCTAGGGCTTGCCGATCAGAAGGTCGGCGGTTCTAATCCCCCCCACGGGGTGAGCTCCCGTTGCTCGGTCCCAGCTCCTGCCAACCCAGCAGTTCGAAAGCACGTCAAAGTGCAAGTAGATAAATAGGTACCGCTCTGGCGGGAAGGTAAACGGCATTTCCGTGCGCTGCTCTGGTTCGCCAGAAGCGGCTTAGTCATGCTGGCCACATGACCCGGAAGCTGTACGCCGGCTCCCTCGGCCAATAAAGCGAGATGAGAGCCGCAACCCCAGAGTCGTCTGCAACTGGACCTAACGGTCAGGGGTCCCTTTACCTTTACTTGTTCATTATACATCTGTTAATAGAAAGGCAACGGGTCCCACTTTTTGCAGGTGACAGTCCATTTAAACACCTGTCAAAGAACAATTCTCTGTTTATTAAATAGAGTATTTGAAGGGAAAGCCCTAAGTCTATCTTAAAGAATCCTACGAAGGGAGAATTGAAGGGCGTTGAAGTTGCGTATCAACAGCATGCGGACGGCGCATGCCGGTAACAGAAGGAATACCTGGCCCACAGAATTGGGCTAATAAATAATGTTAGCAAGGTTAAATGTACGATGATTGCGACTACCCTTGTGAGAGAAGGGGATGAATGTTGCTTCCCACAGTGAGAGGGGGGAAGTATGAAAAATTTAACTGTTATGGTATGTGCTTAAAATTGTAAAATCAATAAAAAAAAAATTGGAAAAAAAAGATAGTAGATGCGATTAAGGCCATATCTCCAAACCTTTCTCGTTTCCCATTTCCTCCTCTTTAGCAGTAACCCAGGGATAG
Source organism: Darevskia mixta (assembly GCA_034641385.1). Taxonomy (NCBI): domain Eukaryota; kingdom Metazoa; phylum Chordata; class Lepidosauria; order Squamata; family Lacertidae; genus Darevskia; species Darevskia mixta. The sequence continues at coordinate 29,060 of JAWWNH010000217.1, forward strand.
GGGAGCGCTTGACCCTCCAGATGATGTCGGACTACAAGTCCCAACAGCTTTAGCCAACTTGGGCAATGGTCAAGGATGATGGGGTACGTAGTCCCAACATCTGCAGTGCCACAGATTGCACATCCCTGCTTTAAAACCAAGCGGTCCCATATTCTTCCCTCTGGTGCCCAAGATTACAAGGCAAACACATCCTTTTAAAACCAAGCACAGAGAAACCGGCAAAGATATCACAAAGAATTGTCGCCCCATTTGTTTCCAGAGAAGGATGTGTAAATCTGTGGTCCTCTTTGGAGACTGCCAATACGTTAACACATTTCTCTTTGTAGAATGGTGGACGAGCAAGTAAACACTCCTCAATGCAGTCCCCAGCATATCCTGATATACAGCTAACCGAACTCAAGTTCTCTGCGGAAAACAGCTTAAAATGCACTTTCAAAAAATCCAGTTGAGGCTATTTCATATCCAAACTGATATATGCCTTTGCAGCTCTTTTTGTAAATGCTCCGTGCATGAGAGAGAGAAGTTTTTAGAAATGATTGCGAACCATACGTTTCCCAGATATTTGATCAATGCGGTTGTGAACACATCTGCTCGTAAGGTGAACCCATAGGGCGCTATGGGGTATGGATTCTGCTTCCATTGTCAGTAGAGAGGTATGATTGAAGTGTTCAGGAAGTCACGCATTCTGCTACGCAAAGAAGACATTCACAAAGCTTCTGCAGATAGTTGCAGGATTCTTTTCTTTTGCAAACGAAGAAGAAGAGTTTGGATTTGATATCCCGCTTTATCACTCCCCGAAGGAGTCTCCGAGCGGCTCACATTCTCCTTTCCCTTCCTGCCCCACAACAAACACTCTGTGAGGTGAGTGGGGCTGAGAGACTTCAGAGAAGTGGGACTGGCCCAAGGTCACCCAGCAGCTACATGGAGAGGAGCGGAGACGCGAACCCAGTTCACCAGATTATGAGTCTACCACTCTTAACCACTACACCACACTGGCTCTCAACGAAGCAGTTGAAGACTGACCCCCCATTACGTCGCAAGCTCTTCTGCCTACTTGTTCAGGGTTAGGTGTTACATATCAAATGAGAAGAAAAACGAGCAAGTCAGCTGTTCCACGCTCCTCTGCAGACACACGAAAGCAAAGGAAGCCTTCTGTTACGCCGGCAATTGGAAGACTCCCCGGGAAATCAAACTTGCACATGTAATTCTGCCGCTGCTGCCCTCTGGTATGGAACTGTATGGACAGCCAAAACAGCAACTATCTGAATGTGGACTTCAAGGTTTTCTGTTCTTCTTGGATCGAAATGACCGGGTCACATTTGAGTGCATAGATTAAATCTAAGTGTGTGCACTTAGGGTGATCCCAGGGTTTTGTGTGAGCAAATTGCCTTCCTGTCCTGCAAAGTCGGCGAGGGAAACGGATCGTGTGATTCTAAGCACAGAGACCCGGGTTCAAATTTCTACTCAGCTGTGATCTTTCAACCTAACCCAGAGGCGTAGCAAGCCCAGGTGGTACCCGGGGCGGAATTTTTTTTGTCACCCCCCCCACCACTTTAATTTTAAAAAAAATTAAAAAAATTAAAAAGTGTCACCCCCCTCTGATGGTGCCACTTTGCGAGGTGTGGGGGTTTTGTGTGTGTGTGTGTGTCTATTATCTCTTTTTTTTCAATAAAGTTAAAATAAATAAAAAATAATAATAAAAATGTAAAATAATAAAAATAAATAAAAATAAAAAGTGTCACCCCCCTCTGATGGTGCCACTTTGTGAGGTGTGGGGGTTTTGTGTGTGTGTGTGTGTGTGTCTATTAACTCTTTTTTTTCAATAAAGTTAAAATAAAAAATAATAAATAATAATAATAAAAATTAAAAAAAATTAAAAAAATTAAAAAGTGTCACTCCCCTCTGATGGTGCCACTTTGCGAGGTGTGGGGGTTTTGTGTGTGTGTGTCTATTAACTCTTTTTTTCCAATAAAGTTAAAATAAAAAATAATAAAAAATAATAATAAAAATTAAAAAAAAATTAAAAAATTAAAAAGTGTCACTCCCCTCTGATGGTGCCACTTTGTGAGGTGTGGGGGGTTGTGTGTGTGTCTATTATCTCTTTTTTTCAATGAAGTTAAAATTAAAAAAAAAAATTACAAAAAATTAAAAAAAAATTTTTTTTAAGTGTCACCCCCCTCTGGGGTGGAACCCAGGGCGGCCCGCCCCCCCACCCCCGTTGCTACGCCCCTGACCTAACCTAAATGTCTTGCTGGGTTTTTTGTTTTTTTCCTTCTAGGATAAAACGCGAGCCACTCCCATGTTCCTTAGGGCGGAAGATGGGTATACATATGTGGCTTTAGAAAAAGTGTTTTTAAGTCATGTTGCGTATTCATTTTCCTGTTCTAAATGGGTGCACTTTCTAATCTGACCATCTGACTCAAGTTTCCCCTTCTCCTTGCTTGAGGAGATGTGGACTGTGTTTCCATGGGCTTGCATCTTGTTTGGAGGCAGAATTCGGGGGGAGGTGATTGTCCGGTGTTCTGAAACTGACTAAAACCGTGCAGACGCCACCACCATGTGAGCATCTTTGCACTGACTAGTGTATGAATGGGCACGGTTGCGACACTTGCGATATCTGGTGCCCAGGATTCAGGGGCAGAACCGTTCAGGAGGGAGGATGCGATAAACAAAAACGATCTGTACATCATCTCCCGCGCGAGACTTCGCCATGAGCTCAAGTGGTAAAAAAAAATAGTGCCAGGGGTGCATTTGGGAAACAGATGAGGCAAAAAGCAAGTACCGTATTTTTCGCTCTATAAGGCGCACCTGACCATAGGACGCACCTAGTTTTTAGAGGGGGAAAGCCCCAATTTTTTGAGGATCAGCTCAAATTTCTGTAGCTTCTTTTGCAAAGGAGGAAAGTCCCATTTTTTTGTGGATCAGCTCAAATTTCTGCAGCTTCTTTTGCAAAGGAGAAAAGCCCCATTTTTTGAGGATCAGCTCAAAGTTGTTGAGCTTACTTTGCAAAGGGAAAAAACCCTGTTTTATGGGGTTTAACTCACAGTTCTGCAGCTTCAGGAAGCCATTTCTACAGTTTCCAGACAGATAATCTAATCAGCCAGTCCCATGTCGCTGGGGAAACAGCCTCCCTCTGCAAGGGGGCGGGGCTGGAATCTCTCTCCCTTATCTCTCTCCCCAATCGTTTGCTGAGCAGCTGCTCAGGGGGCTTCCTTTCAACACCCCCTTCTCTCTCTCTTTTTTAAAAAAAAGCACGATCTGCTTTTGCCCCTGGTCAGTTCAGCTCCAGGGACCACACATTCGCTCCATAAGACGCACAGACATTTCCCCTTACTTTTTAGAAGGGAAAAAGTGCGTCTTATGGAACGAAAAATACGGTAGATCCTCTGGAACAGGCATGCACAAACTTCATTCAGAAGGGGACGAAAGTTTGCTTTCGCAGTTCTTCCTGACCCAATGAATGGACAGAGCAACAGTTTTCTTTCAAATGTGTCCGGCAAGAAATGAAGAATGGATGTGTGCTTTTCCATCCCGATGTCGCTATGCTGACCTGCAGCACCCAGACGGAGGAGCCTTGCGATGTATATACCGGAGTTCTCCACTTTAGGCTGGTATATTGTAATATCCCAACGTTGTTGCAATACCTTTTAGGCAAAGATGGAAAGGCTGGTTTCTTGGTTGGATGGAACTGAGGGTGGTCGTGCGGTCTTAACACCAGGAAGGTCATTTTACAATGGGTAATACATCGTTCTGGGTCGTTCTTTAGGTCTATGCGTTCTTGCCTTGATTCAGGACATGCTAAATGGTGGGAGAAGGGAGAGAGAGACAAACAAACAAACAGGCCCAGTGAATACTTAAGAGACTGCTGATTGCCAATTATCAAGGGCCCCTCCAGACTGCTGTTTTATTGTGGGTGTATAGGTAAAAGGTGGGACCCAGGTGGCGCTGTGGGTTAAACCACAGAGCCTAGGGCTTGCTGATCAGAAGGTCGGCGGTTCGAATCCCCGCGACGGGGTGAGCTCCCGTTGCTCGGTCCCTGCTCCTGCCAACCTAGCAGTGCGAAAGCACGTCAAAGTGCAAGTAGATAAATAGGTACCACTCCGGCGGGAAGGTAAATGGCGTTTCCGTGCGCTGCTCTGGTTCGCCAGAAGCGGTTTAGTCCTGCTGGCCACATGACCCGGAAGCTGTACGCCGGCTCTCGGCCAATAAAGCGAGATGAGCGCCACAACCCCAGAGTCGGACACGACTGGACCTAATGGTCAGGGGTCCCTTTACCTATAGGTAAAAGGTAAAGGACCCCTGGACGGTTAAGTCCAGTCAAAGGCGACTATGGGGTTGCGGCACACGTCTCGCTTTCAGGCCGAGGGAGCCGGCGCCTTCCACAGACAGCTTTTTGGGCCATGTGGCTAGCATGACGAAACCGCTTGTGGCGCAACGGGACACCGTGACGGAAATCAGAGCGCACGGAAATGCCATTTACAATAATAATAATAATAATAATAATAATAATAATAATAATTTTATTATTTGTACCCCGCCCATCTGGCCAGGTCTCCCCAGCCACTCTGGGCGGCTTCCAACAAATATCAAAATACATTAAAATATCACAGATTAAAAACTTCCCTAAACAGGGCTGCCTTCAGGTATTTTCTAAATGTCAGGTAGTTGTTTATCGCTTTGACCTCTGCTGGGAGGGCGTTCCACAGGGGGGGGGGCGCCACCACCGAGAAGGCCCTCTGCCTGGTTCCCTGTAGCTTTGCTTCTCGCAGTGAGGGAACCGCCAGAAGGCCCTCGGCGCCGGATCTCAGTGTCCGGGCTGAACGGTGGGGGTGGAGACGTTTACCTTCCCACCACAGCGGTACCTGTTTATCTACTTGCCCTGGTGTGCTTTCGAACTGCTAGGTTGGCAGGAGCTGGGACAGAGCAATGGGAGCTCGCTCCGTCACGGGGATTCGAACCGCCGACCTTCTGATCGGCAAACCCAAGAGGCTCAGGGGTTTAGGTAAACGGCGTTTCCGTGCGCTCTGGTTTCCGTCACGGTGTCCCGTTGCGCCAGAAGCGGTTGAGTCCTGCTGGCCACATTTCCTATTACAAACGATGCTCCAACCTCTGGTTCATATTTTCTTTTCATGTTCCCCCAGGTTTTGACATTCTGTAGAACAGGGGTCGGTAAAACCTGGCACTCCAGAGGTGTTCCAGAACCCCCAGTAACCATCACGGCCAACGATCAGAGATGATGCTGATCGTGGAGCAACAATGCCAAAAGGGATTCAGGTAAGTAAATTCTGAATGTGATTATAAATAAATAAATAAATAAAGCTGTATTGTGTTTAACATACTTGGAAAAATTAATAAAAATTATTGGAGCAGAATGTAGATTACTTCTAGCAGAGCAAATGTTTGACAACTGACTTTAGTGTTCACTTAATTATAATATTTAAAGTTTGTTCCTTTAATTCTGTTCTTCCCAACAGTTAATTTGGAGATCTAGGCATAATAAAATTCTTGAATACAAACTCCAAAAATGACATCATTTTGAGTCTTACATAGAAAAAAATTTTTCACTGATAACGAAAGGATTATTTGTGGCATGCATGTAAAATGCTAAATACAATAGCTGATGAAAGCTTTAAGATAATAAATATAGAGCAAAAAAACTTGCATGTAATAAATGAATAAATAAATACCACACCTTGTTTCCTGATCCTCTGCTGGCAATGTAGGCCTGTTTGGGAAGACAGACAAAATCTATATATATAAAATCGTTCAAGTTGGATGTTTGTTTTTCATGTTTCCAATCTAAAGTTCATCTTGCTACATTTCCACATCACTTTGTGTCTATGTGTGTTCTAAACCAGTGGTCCTCAACCCCCGGTCCGCGGCCCGGTACCGGTCCGTGAATCAAATGGTACTGGGCCGCCCAAGGAACATTAAATTATTTCCATTTTATTTACTGTGGTGTTAAAATGTTAAATCACTTTATATTCATTTTTTGGTGTAACTGTATTTTATTTTGAAGGCATGCTTAAATACAATTAAATTAAAATTATGACATCAAAACAATCTAAAATATAAACAATCAATGTCCACCCCTCAGCGGGCCGCGGTAAAATTATCAAACGTTGACCGGTCTGCGGCGATAAAAAGGTTGGGGAGCACTGTTCTAAACAACAAATTCTCCTGAAAATTCACCAGCATTTTAGGAGTGGGAATCCTAATAGACATGTCTGTATGCAATTTTGCCTAATATACAGATTTTTGCAAACCATTCCCCCGATATAATGGATCCACAATAACATGGAAAGAGACTTACCTCTCTCTCACAGTTATGTCTTGTTTCTCTTCTGCCCTGTCAGGGATAAATGGCATTTTGTAATAGCCAGTTTTGCCTAAAGGAGCAATGTAAAATGACAATATACCCAGCATGCCTCTTTCCTAGCATACACAAAAAGGGAAAAATCTACCTTTCTTTTCTTGCTCTGTTCCGCTCTTCTTCAAACCTGAAACAAAAGTGTTTAGAACTGTGAAAAAACTTCCAACAGAGAAGGTTAATTTGTTTTTGTATGCTTCAACGGCGGCGAGAATGGTGATAGCCCAACATTGGAAAGAGAATTACACTCCTACAAAAGAAGAATGGTTGAGCAAAGTATGTGAATATTTACAACTAGTGGTTTAAGCCCGTTTAGTTAACGGGCGCTAGAGAGCCTTCTTTCGCCACTGGGGGCAGCGCTGCCGAAGCGCTCTGAGGGGAGCGGCCTGCTGGCCGCCTCCTCTCCCGGCTTCTCGCCCACGGCCTCCTGGGGGAGAGAAGGCCGCGCCAGGGGATCGTCCGGCCGAAGCACCGTGCGAGGCGGAGGCGGCGGAGGATCCTGGGCGGGCCCGTGGCGGCGGGAAAGGCCTCCGGCGCCGCCTCCGCTCCTGGGGCAGGTAAAGAGGTTCAGGGGCTCTTCCGGGGAGGGAGAGGTGGCGGAGTGGAGCAGGGTGGCTGGCGTGGCGGCGGAGGAAGCAGCGGCAGCGGAGGCGCTCTGCGCTCTCTCTCCCTCCCCCCTCTGATTCCTTGGGAGCTCTGTGCGAGGCGGCGGCGCTGCCCCAACTGACGACGCGCGTGCGCCGCCGCTGCCTCTCGGACACGCCCCCCCTCTCCCGTCGTCCAATCCCTGCGTCCGTCTGGGACATGCGCAGTGGAAAATTTCCACTGACACACGGAACGTACGCACGGACACAGGCACTTTATTATAGAGGATTGGCAAAATTAGCAAATTGGATAAGACAAAGACCCAGGAGTGTAATTCAAAACCAATGGAAAGACTTAAATGACTATTTGAATAGTAAAGGTGATAATACAAAATATCGGTTATATTTGGAATACAATAAATGAGAATTTTGGATAACAACAAACCGGGAAAATGAATAACAGACAAATATTGATTCTGAGGAAATTAGGAAGTGCTATGGTCTGTGGTGGAAGTCACTTATGTTTCTTTGCTTTTCATGTATCGTTTTGTGTTTATTTATTTTTCTTTTGCGTACGTTACTTACTTTCTCTTTTTTCCCCTTTCTTTTCTCTTGTATGTTTCTCTTTGCCTTTTTCTTCTTCTATTCCTTTTCGCTTCTTCTTTTCTTCTTTTCTTTTTTTATCTCTCTCTTTGAGAGGATGATTTTATATGATACAAATGTTATTGATATGTAACATGTATTGATGTATTTATAAACCGGTAATCTGTATATATATGTGTAGGAAATGTTAGTGATACTGTGTATGGTTTTTTTCGTACAATCAATAAAAATAAAAAAAAAAGAACTGTGAAAAAACCATGGTTCACAACTGGCTTAAAACCAACCATAGGAACAAATTCCCCCAATACTTACTGTAGGATACAGTCCGGAATCTGGACATGTTCCATGGGGATGCTCTGCGATAGTTCCTCCAAGGTGTGAACGTACTGGATTTTATTGATGAATTTCACACTAGGAAAGAGTATTTCCACATGTTAGGCACAGCTTCTCCCACGGCCACACATTTTTCTTTTTCTAAAATCTAAAGTCAGGGACAGTGCTGAGGAAGGCTGCAGTGAGGAGGAACGGTGGGAGACACCCTCTTCCCCTGATCCTGATCCTGAATCTTCCCAGGAGCAGGAGGACAGTATAGATTTGGAACAGCGGTTTGCAGAGGGGCATAGTTCAGAAGGCAGAAGCTGGGGTATACTGAATGGGGAACAGCTAGCAGAAGAAACACTGGGAGAGAGGGAGTTAACAGGTTCACAGTCTCTGGACAGCATCCACCCTCCTTCTCCAAAGACACGGAGAGCTCAGAAAGTGTTAGAACAGAAAGCGCAGTGGGTACAAACTCATATTACAAGACGTAGGAGTGACGTAGATTAATAGGGATGGCCAGGGGTGGCATCCTTAATTGGGAGCACCGCCATTTCTAGAAGCTGTGTCCTTTGTTCTTGCACTTTGTTCCTCTGCGAAAGAGGTCATCGTACGAAAATTCACTTATCCAAACGTGAGGAATTAGTACCCGAACCTCACTATACACACTGCAGATGCAGATACCCAAATGGCCAGACCTGCATGTGATGCTGTAAATAAATAAGCAGACTTAAACAAGTCTTTTGTGTTTTGCTGGTCTGTGGAAACTGTTTTGCCAGAAACTGTGGGTGGGAGGAACAAGGAGAGACTGGGAAAATAAGTGAGCATTTCCCCCTTCCTTGTTTGCCCTTTGCAAGGTTTCGGAGGGTTTCCCCAGGTTTCCCATAATTTTGTGGTCAAAATTCCACGGTCGGGAACGCATTAGAAATTTCCCCATAAGAATTAATGGAAATCATTGACTTGTTATGTGAACCATTTGCCTTATGTGTGGATATTTTTGTTCAGAAGCACTTGTTGACTCGAGCTTTTCATGCTGGGGCTTCTCTCAGCGGTCTTTGGAGCGTGAGGGGGTGGGCTAAACTTAGAGAAAGATGTTTGTGGACTACAAGTCCCATCGTGCTGGCTGGGGCTTGATGGGAGTTGTAGTCCAAAACACCCAGAGAGGTGCCAGACATGTTTAACCGGCTTCAAGCCAGCTATCCTCTCGGCTGCTCGTACCTGATGAATGGCCTCGATATAGCCAGGACCGTTCGAATGAACCACGAAGGGTGAACGATTATCAGTGCTTTCAGGTTTTTCCGCAACCTGTGATAAAAATCAAAAGGCAGGGAGGTATAAGAACAGATCCGACCAGTTGCCTTCGGTCATGCATTAGTTCTGCGCCAGATACAAACCTTCATACATAAACACAATACCAATTTAATTTCTCATCTCCTCCACCTCAGATTCTGGAAGCTTTCCATTTTACTGTGTAAACACAAGTGGGGTCGCTGAAGAGTGGGGCAAATTTTTGGGTTATCTAAAAAAGAGGTGTGACCTGAACAGGCTACATGCTCTGCAATAGCTCTTGCAGAAAATTGTCAGCTAGTGAAATACTAATTTTTAAGCAAAATAAATACCAATCGAATGGATCTTTAACATTTGGTTTCAGAGCTTAAAAAAAAAGGAAAACAATAACAACAGGAATATGGTAATTGGAATATTATATTATATATGAGTTATCATGTGATGCAATGGAGTGCTAGTTGAGGGAAGTCAATTTAGGTACAAAATCTACACAAAATTAAGTATGAAAAAAATATGTATCAGTTGGTTTGTTTATAGACTATTATTTAGTTACTGGAGATAAAGAATCCAATGTATTATGAAGAAATCTGTGTAGACATGCATAATAATTTTTTATTTATGTATACATTTATGTATTTTTGTGTTTGTTAGTTTTTGCCCTTTTTTTCTTTTGTGATCTCTTTTCTTTCTCTTTGTAAAATGAAAAATGAATAAACAGAAATTGAAAAAAAAAGTTGTCATGGGCCTAATCCACAAATCTCACCTTCTGTCTATCATTTGGTAGCATTTTTTCAACCAGCCGATCCCCGGCATTCTCCGGCGTGGCGTGGCACCGTTCATGTATACAATCATATAATCCTCTGCCACTAGCAACTCCAAGCTGCTTATCACATACCTGTTAGAAAACCAGAAGCAGATAATGAAGAAGAAGAAGAAGAGGAGGAGGAGGAGGAATGTATACCCCGCCCATCTGGCTGGATTTCCCCCAGCCACTCTGGGCAGCTTCCAGCAAAATATTAGAATCCTAGAGTTGGAAGAGACCCCAAGGGCCATCCAGTCCAACCCCCTGCCAAGCAGGAAACACCATCAAAGCATTCCTGACAGGTGGCTGTCAAGCCTCTGCTTAAAGACCTCCAAAGAAGGAGACTCCACCACATTCCTTGGCAGCAAATTCCACTGCCTAACAGCTCTTACTGTCAGGAAGTTCTTCCTAATGTTTAGGTGGAATCTTCTTTCTTGTAGTTTGAATCCATTGCTCCGTGTCCGCTTCTCTGGAGCAGCAGAAAACAACCTTTCTCCCTCCTCTATATGACATCCTTTTATATATTGGAACATGGCTATCATATCACCCCTGAACCTTCTCTTCTCCCGGCTAAACATACCCAGCTCCCTAAGCCGTTCCTCATAAGGCATCGTTTCCAAGCCTTTGATCATTTTGGTTGTCCTCCTCTGGACACGTTCCAGCTTGTCAGGAAACACCTGATAAGGTGTTTCCTGACATCATCAAATATTAAAAGCTTCCCTAAACAGGGCTGCCTTCAAATGTCTTCTAAAAGTCAGATAGTTATTTATTTCCTTGACATCTGATGGGAGGGCATTCCACAGGGCGGGCACCACTACCGAGAAGGCCCTCTGCCTGGTTCCCAGATGAAAACATTGGCAGGATCATTGTAATAATAACCTGCAGTTTTATAAGAGTGCATCTTTAATGTAGATGAATAAATGAGTAAATTGAGTTAATTTGGAGATGTTTCAAAATGTTAAAATGATTGTAAAATTAGTGGAAATGTATAAATTTGAAAAGGATAAATTTATCCTTACGGATTTTAACACATCCATCTTCACCCTGACGTGGCCAATTAAAGGAGGTTGGAGGGGAAATTAACCCAAACGGAGATTAATTTAATTCCCTCCTCCGTTCTAAACAGAAGGCAAGAAAAAGTCACTCACAGGAAAAGGTTCTCCATGATGTAATGGTAATCTGGCAGGCTGCTGTCCGGGAGGTAGCAGGCAGCAAAGACGATGATGGCGTTGAGTCCTTCGCCGTAATAACCTGAGAGAGAAACAGGAAACGAATAATTATAAATGAATAATAATAAATTTTTATTTATATCCACCCCCCTCCCCGGCCGAGGCCGGGCTCAGGGCGGCTAACATAATAATATTTTATAGCGAAGAACGGTCTCCTCTTATATTACCCCTTTTATCAAAATTTAAACCCTTGCAATATGATCTGGAATTTATTCCTGAAATCCTACGCAAATTCCTTTTGGAAGACTCTTTGAGCTCAGTATCCCATGCCGTGGCCAAGTTTTGCACCTTAGCCATCAAAATCGCTTCTACTGGAAAATATACTATAAATTTCTTTTGCGCCATTGGTTTTTTCCCCTAATACTTAGGATTTTGACGACTTGTAGCGATATTCTGATCACTGGTTTGGAATTATACTGTACTGTAATATATACCATATATACTCGAGTATAAGCCTAGTTTTTCAGCACATTTTTTGTGCTGAAAAAGCCGCCCTCGGCTTATACTCGAATGAGGCAGGCAGTGGCTCCTATGAAGCTTTCCCAGGTTTTTTGTGGTGAAACTGGGTGCCTCGGCTTATATTCGGGTCGGCTTATACTCGAGTATATACGGGTAGCTGGATTTTGCTGTAATAAACTGAGTTGAAATAATAATAATAATAATAATAATAATAATAATTTTATTTATACCCTGCCCTTCCCAATTTAGAAACCGGGCTCAGGGCGGCTAACAACAAATATAAAACATTTAATAAAAACGACTTTAAAAACAGCATAAAGTACAACGTAAATGTAGCATCGCCAGGGCTAGCTGGCCAAGTTAGTCCTGCTAGGGCCAGCAAGGAGACCAGGGAAGAGTTTAAATATGGGGTCCCAGAAGGGTTTCTTCATAGTAAAAGGGAAGGGAAAAAGGAATGGAGGATCAGGCTAAATTGAAGGCCAGGCGGAATAGCTCTGTCTTACAGGCCCTGCGGAAGGAGATCAAGTCCTGCAGGGCCCTAGTTTCGTAGGACAGAGCATTCCACCAGATCGGAGCCACCACTGAAAAGGCCCTGGCCCTGGTGGAGGATCATCACCCAGCGACACAAATCCTCTCCCCCCCCCCCCGGCTCCTCACCTCCGTGCGTCACCACTTTCATGTATGGTTTTATCATCTGCAGGTCAATTCGGTGTTCCTGCTCCCCAATGATGACCGTTCTCCACAGGCGGCCGTTTGTGGCGCCGCCCCCTTCCACGGCTCCATCTCCAAATAAGTCCGCGCTGTCCCCCGGCATGTTTTTGGCTGTGGCCACAGGAGTATCGTCTGAGGGGGAATTCACAAAAACCACCCCAAGCAAGACTCGATTGTACAGAAAGTGTTTGGGAGACGAGTATTAAGGGACATATTTTTTTTTTAAAAAAATTGTCCAGTAGCACCTTAAAGGTAAAGGGACCCCTGACCATTAGGTCCAGTCGCGGACGACTCTGGGGTTGCGGTGCTCATCTCGCTTTACTGGTTGAGGGAGCCGGCGTACAGCTTCCGGGTCATGTGGCCAGCATGAGAAGCCGCTTCTGGCGAACCAGGGCAGCGCACGGAAATACCGGTTTCCTTCCCGCTGGAGCGGTACCTATTTATCTACTTGCACTTTGAGGTGCTTTCGAACTGCTAGGTTGACAGGAGCAGGGAGCGAGCAACGGGAGCTCACCCCGTCGCGGGGATTCGAACCAGTTGGCTGCCTTCACTCCATTCCTTTCGGTACCTGCTGAAGACCAGCCTCCCAGGTGTTTATAAAGCTTGTAGGTTTGGTTTGCTTCAATCTATTTTACTGCGGTTTCAACTTTCTGTATGTTTTAGATTTTTTTTTTAATGATCATTTCCTTGCTTCAACTTTGTGTGTGTGTGTGTGTGTGTGTGTCAAGTACTCTGATGTTCTTCTGCTATTATACAAAATATAAATTTTGTAAGAAAAAGAAAAACAACCCGTGGCCATCCCCACATCTTGTGGTAAAATTCCACAACCCTAATATTCTCCCCACTTCTGCAGAGGGGAGAAGGCTCTGCAAGCTTACAGCGACGATTGCCTTTTAAATACAGAAATAACCAAATTTTGTCCCCATCACTACAGATATTTAGGACTATAGGTAAAGGTAAAGGGACCCCTGACCATTAGGTCCAGTCGTGACCGACTCTGGGGTTGTGGTGCTCATCTCGCTTTATTGGCTGAGGGAGCCGGCATACAGCTTCCGGGACATGTGGCCAGCATGACTAAGCCGCTTCTGGCGAACCAGAGCAGCACACGGAAACGCCGTTTACCTTCCCACCGGAGTGGTACCTATTTATCTACTTGCACTTTGACATGCTTTCGAACTGCTGGGTTGGCAGGAGCTGGGACCGAGCAACGGGAGCTCACCCCGTCGCGGGGATTCGAACCACTGACCTTCTGATCCACAAGCCCTAGGCTCTGTGGTTTAACCCACAGCGCCACCCGCGTCCCTATTTAGGACTATAGGGGGTACTAATAGGGTGGGGTGGGGTCTGTAGGTGATATTCCACCTATCTGCATGGGGGGGGCAACGTTTTCAGCTCCTTCTTGTCCTCAGCTATCATCTCGAAGCCGTATGACAATGCATAAAATATTGTGGAGGGTTTTCTTTTGATTCTCCTTTACTTACCCTCCCATTCCAGTTCGTTCCCATTCCCGAGGAACTCAAGGGAATCGGTCTCGTCGGGGGTTTCGATGTCATCGACGTTGATGTCCAGGTCGTCCGGGGTGTCCAGGAAATCGTCTGACAGGAGAGAGCCTTCACTCTGGTCCAAGGAAATGTTGATTTCTGGGGCGACGAGTGTCTTCCGCTTGTGATGAGCCCCGTTACTAAAATTTAACGTGTTCGGAGGAGCTGCGGATTTACATTTGGAAAGAGGGGGGAAAGAGTCAGTTCAGAAGTAACTCAACGCAACTCATTTTATTTCGGCTTTAAGCCCATAGACATAACATGTATACCTGTATACCTGAAGGAGCGTCTCCACCCCCACCGTTCAGCCCGGACACTGAGATCTAGCGCCGAGGGTCTTCTGGCGGTTCCCTCATTGCGAGAAGTGAGGTTACAGGGAACCAGGCAGAGGCCCTTCTCGGTGGTGGCGCCCGCCCTGTGGAACTCCCTCCCATCCCATGTCAAAGAGATAAATAACTACCTGACATTTAGAAAACACCTGAAGGCAGCCCTGTTTAGGGAAGTTTTTAATGTGTGATATTTTAATGTATTTTAGTGTTTGTTGGAAGCCGCCCAGAGTGGCTGGGGAGACCCGGCCAGATGGGCGGGGGTACAAATAATAAATTATTATTATTATTATTATTATTATTATTATTATTATTATTATTATTATAACAACAACCAAAAACTGAAACAGCACAGTCTGGTTTACAATTGCTAACAGTAAAATAGATTAAAAGGGATACTCAATTGAGTAAAATATGATAACAATTAAATTGAAATTTCAAGCTGTATATAGCAATCCATTGCGTTTCTTGAGTGTCAGAACTGATGTCAGAAATTTTGCCATATGTAGGGTTATAACCGAGTCTGAATCTTGCAACAGAAGAGCAAGGTAAGGCTCTTCCAAATACCCCGGTAATTTTTGAGTTAATGGAAGTACCCTGTTTCTCCTAAAATAAGCCGTAGCCATAAAATAAGCCGTAGCAGGATTTCTATGCATTTGTGAAATATAAGCCATACCCCGAAAATAAGACATAGTGGTGCGGCGCCTCTCCCTTAAGACGGCCTGGATAGGCGTGGCTATACAGTGTACCGACGCGGAGCGGTTAAAATAAGACATCCCCCGAAAATAAGCCATACTGTGGTTGTTGTTTTTAGGAAAAAAAATGTAAGACAGTGTCTTATTTTAGGAGAAACACGGTAATAGAGTCTTTCGGGCGGCAGAATACAAGGGGCAGACAAACACTATGTGATGAAGAGATTCAACCGAACGGTTATCACAGGCACATAACACCGAAACTTGGCCCCTAGAAAATCTATGAAAAAGGACGTTTGAGGGGAAGACATTTGGAAAGAGGGAAAAAAGAGTCAGTTCAGAAGTAACTTGTACAGTGAATCAACATTTTAACTGAGGACAAGGGTGGAGCTGTGGGTTAAACCACTGAGCCTAGGGCTTGCCGATCAGAAGGTCGGCGGTTCAAATCCCCGCGACGGAGTGAGCTCCCGTTGCTCGGTCCCTGCTCCTGCCCACCTAGCAGTAAGGGCTCCACCTGAACCCATACTTACAGAGGGCATCTTCAGGTGCGCTTCCCAGTGACTCCATCCCTGCCTCTTCGGGGAGAGGTCTATAGGTTGGATGATGGGGGAAGAAAGAGAGAGAGAGGTTTAAAAAGTATTTCCAAGTCAGTCTTATGCTTTCTTTTCTTTTTCAATTAACAAATGGTTGTGAACACCAGATAACCATAGCTGTAACCCCTCCCTTTTTTGGCAGGAAACTCCCTTATTCCAATGCCGTTTCCCCCGCTGCTATCCTGGATTGTTGATATCCCTTAAATTCCCCAGATTTCAAAGGAAGCAGCTCCTCTCCCTCCCTGCCGGCCAGGGAGGCTCCTCAGCTGCGTTGCTCGGCTGCCAATAAGGAGTCTGAGACCGACTGGGGGCGGAGCTTGCATGCCTTGTGCAGCCAGACCCTCACGCCCAACCAGACAGACAGCCTGCCTGCCGTCTATGCGCTCGCTCTTTCGCTCACCCGTTCGCGCGCAGCCTCTGGAGCGCAGGGTGGCGAGGCTACTTGGTGCCATTGCACCGCCCTCGCGGCATCCCTGAGCCATCTGCCTGTTTGAGAAGGGGCCCTGAGCTCGCTCTGCTTCCCCTCCTCGCGTCACTGTGGACAGGCTGACTTTCAGCATAGCTGTCAACATTTCCCCTTTTTTGGTGGGAAATTCCCTTATTCCAAATAGGATTCCTCACGAGAAAAGGGAAAGGTTGACAGCTATGTGCTGATCCCTTATTTTCAAATCTGAAAGTTGACAGCTATGCAGATAACACACATATATTCCCTTTTATCTGCAAATTTCACAAAGAAAAAGGAGGTGAAGAGAATCAAAGACAATAAACAGTGTATAATAATTAATAATAACAACCCCCCATCATCGATGCACCTTACAGCCATATTTCAAAAAGTAAAATCTGGACACAAAGTTATCTCAAAAAAGAACAAGTTTGTGAGCTATTTTTAATGAATTTTGCCAAAATTGACACTTCTGCCATGGGCTGCCATATGTCCAGATTTCCCCCGGACACCGTTTACTACAAGGGCAGAATGCCGGCTATGTCTTGGAAATCCCAGACGTATCTTACAGACACAGTAAACACAAAACTGATGACCTAACCATTGGTCATGCTGGCTTCAGGGGCTGATGAGAGTTGAGAATCCAACAACATTTGGAGCCTAATGGGTAAAAAACAAACAAACAACCCCATACACACACATGGTAGAAAATTAACTCAAAACTCGAAATTGTTCAAGGTTTTATACCCAAAGCGAACTTAATTCACATTTCATCCACTTGGCAATTCGGGGGTGGGGATGGGGTGGGGGACTAATTCAGCGAAACTTTGTTAACCAAACTAGTTCGCATTCCAAGCACTGGAGACATTTGAAAGATGAAGCCAAAACGATTCCAAATCATAGCTGTCAACCCTCCCTTTTTTTGCGGGAAACTCCCTTATTCCAATGCCGTTTCCTGTTGCTATCCCGGATTGTTGATATCCCTTAAATTCCCCGGATTCCAAAGGAAGCAGCTCCTCTCCCTCCCTGCCGGCCAGGGAGGCTCCTCAGCTGCGTTGCTCGGCTGCCAATCAGGAGTCTGAGACCGACTGGGGGCGGAGCTTGCATGCCTTGTGCAGCCAGACCCTCACGCCCAACCAAACAGACAGCCTGCCTGCCGTCTACGCGCTCGCTCTTTCGCTCACACCGTTCGCGCGCAGCCTCTGGAGTGCAGGGTGGCGAGGCTACTTGGTGCCATTGCACCGCCCTCGCGGCATCCCTTATTTTCAAATCCGAACGTTTGAGAGAAAAATCCCTTATTTTCAAATCCGAACGTTTGAGAGAAAAATCCCTTATTTTCAAATCCGAAAGTTGACAGCTATGTTCCAAATAGAGTTAAAGCCAGGGGTCAGCAAACCTTTTCAGCAGGGGGCCGGTCCACTGTCCCTCGGACCTTGGGGGGGGGGCCGGACTATATATTTTTTTCGGGGGGATGAACGAATTCCTATGCCCCACAAATAACCCAGAGATGCATTTTAAATAAAAGCACACATTCTACTCATGTAAAAACATGGTGATTCCCAGACCGTCCGCGGGCCGGATTTAGAAGGTGACTGGGCTGGATCCGGCCCCCGGGGGCCTTAGTTTGCCTACCCCTGGTTAAAGCCATAAAGGGCAGCACCTATCCTGCCCTTCTTTCGCCAGGCCTCAGCATAAAGCTGGCGGAAGCAAAATAAATGATGCAATTACGTGGATTACAGCATAATCCCACCCTAAACCAGTGGTTGTGTGTTACGAAATATGCTTGTTTCAAAGGTGCATTCGTTTTTAAGCAAAACAGCAATTTTTTCTTTGACCCCATCTCTGCAATAACACAGGGGGGAAGCGCAGATGACAACTCATAAATCAGGTTATTTAGAGGGGCAAATTTAGCAGCTTTGACCTCTACGGTTTTTAGCATCCAAGCAGCGGCGTCAACAAAGGCATCTGTCTTGTATTCTGCACTGTATATGTAAGGGGAGATTAAGAGGCAGCAAAGGCTATAAATGGATGCAGAGGATGGAAAGAAAGGATTCTTCGTTTTACCTTACCTCCTAGGCAAAGCGATAACTCCCCAGTTTCAATAGCTTCGTCGCTTCTCTCGGCCTGCGCTTATGCCAATTCTCCCTCTCCTCCTTTCTCTCTTCTCCTCTGGACTTTCTTGAATCGACCCAGCTGGTCATGTGTCACCATTTCGGGCTGCGCTGATCATATGACGCTTCCCTCTCTGCCGTTATTATGGTGCCTGCCTCCTCTAATCTTGCCGGGAGCCGCTCACTGAGCATGCTCCCTGCATCCCAGCCTGCGTGAGCATCACTTGTCAGGCTTGGTAATAGGGAGGCCGGCATCTCTCAAGCAGCCAAGACAGACACGCAGGCCCTTGCAGAGCCAGGCAGAGGCCCGGGCCAGGTAGATAATGTGCCCCCCCCCCTTTTTTTACCCTGGGGATCTCCGATAACGTGATTTTTAAAAATGTACAGTATTTAAAAATCTATTTTTAAGTAGACAACTTTGACTATTATTTATTATATTCTTCTTCTACTCTTAAAAAAGATGTATGCTTGTGAGAAAGCCACTATTGGTCATAAGCCACTATTCCTTTATAAAACATGGTTTCCACCAAATTTTATCCTCATTGAGCTATATGTACTCCTCAGGTGTAAGTAATATTCCTGGCCTAGTCAACAAAATTTTAAACAAAGGGCCACATCTTCATCAATTTTTCATCATTTTCAAAAAAAAAAAAATTAGCGATAAGAAAGCCAACATACTTATCTTTAAGTTACGTGTGGTTTAAATTTTTGGCAAACAAGATTTCAAACAAAAACTCACCAACTTTTAACAGCATGAAAAACATGGCCCACCATCACAAACACTTGACTTGAGTAAGACCTTACTTGCTTACCGAGGGCATATTCACAATCCCTCACCTCTCCAACACAACCAGAAGGTGCTATTAGCAGGTTGAAACGCACCACCCTCCCACCCTTCGCGTTTTCTGTCCCCCCCCCCTGATTTTTTACATTCACCTCAGGTGAGCGATTGTAAATATGCCGACCGAGGCCCCCTTTGGAATCGGAGACCTGGGCCAAGTGGCCCATATGGCCCACCCTCTGTCTGGGGCTGCAGACACTTAACCCTCTTTCTGGGCGGGTGGGGGAGAGGGGGGGTCTTTCCACATCTGTATTCCTCAGCTCATTCATTCAACGCAGAAGACCCGTTGCCTCAGAAAAGCGAGGAACATTCTCAGGGATGACTCACACCCTGGACAACACCTTTTTAATCTCCTGCCCTTGGGAAGGAGATATAGTACGGTAGCATGGTAAGCCGAACCAACAGGTTAAAGAACAGTTTCTATATGTGGGATTGTGGGGGGGGGGAAGGGGGGCTCGTTTAATCTCACTGTAGGTTAAACAGGCCAAGGTAAAGGTAAAGGGACCCCTGACCATTAGGTCCAGTCGTGTCCGACTCTGGGGTTGCGGCGCTCATCTCGCTTTATTGGCCAAGGGAGCCGGTGTACAGCTTCCGGGTCATGTGGCCAGCAGGACAAAGCCGCTTCTGGCGAACCAGAGCAGCGCACGGAAACGCCGTTTACCTTCCCGCCGGAGCAGTACCTATTGATCTACTTGCACTTTGACTGCTTTCGAACTGCTAGGTTGGCAGGAGCTGGGACCGATCAACAGGAGCTCACCCCGTCGCAGGGATTCGAACCGCTGACCTTCTGACATGGAAATCGCGGAATTTCCCAGCCCCGTTTCCAGAGGGGTTTCCCAATGTCCCTCACCAAAGCATGCATGCACGCACATTGAGCGCAACTCAAATGCAGGAAAGATACAGGAAGTTCATGAAATGTCCTAAAATGAAATGGGTTCGACGAGGGCGCATGGGCATCGACAGCTGTAATCTAACATGGCCCGGGGAAGTTAAAGGCATCACTTTTCATAGAATCATAGAATCATAGAGTTGGGAGAGACCACAAGGGCCATCCAGTCCAACCCCCTGCCAAGCAGGAAACACCATCCAAGCATTCCTGACAGGTGGCTGTCAAGCCTCTGCTTAAAGACCTCCAAAGAAGGAGACTCCACCACACTCCTTGGCAGCCAATTCCACTGTCAAACAGCTCTTACTGTCAGGAAGTTCTTTCTAATGTTTAGGTGGAATCTTCTTTCTTGTAGTTTGAATCCATTGCTCCGTGTCCGCTTCTCCGGAGCAGCAGAAAACAACCTTTCTCCCTCCTCTATATGACATCCTTTTATATATTTGAACATGGCTATCATATCACCCCTTAACCTTCTCTTCTCCAGGCTAAACATACCCAGCTCCCTAAGCCGTTCCTCCTAAGGCATCGTCTCCAGGCCTTGGACCATTTTGGTTCCCCTCCTCTGGACACGTTCCAGCTTGTCCGTATCCTTCTTGAACTGTGGTGCCCAGAACTGGACACAGTATACTTTTGCATGGAGCATGCTTCTTACTGAGATCCTATTGATGGCCACAGTGATTCTGTCTTCCTAAGACAGTAGTCTCCCTGTCTAATGCCAGCTGCCAAGGCAAAAATCGCTGCAGCAGATGGAACCAACAAGACATGCCATCTCCCGTCTTCCTTTACACAGCATCATTAGCTTAGTGCTCTGTCTATGAAAGGCACAGCTGCAGAAGGGGCTAAGAAATGCCTTTTTTTAGTCACCGGTAAGGCAAAGAAGGGCCTGTGATTCAGTGGCACGGGCTTTGCAATGCAGAATATCTCAGGTTCAATCCTGGGAACCTCCAGCTATTTATTAACTTATCAAATTCATATCCTGCCATTCTTCCCCTAGGGGCAAAACATGCCCCTGATTAAAGGTAAAGGGACCCCTGACCATTAGGTCCAGTCACGGACGACTCTGGGGTTGCGGCGCTCATCTCGCTTTACTGGCCGAGGGAGCCGGCGTACAGCTTCCGGGTCATGTGGCCAGCATGACAAAGCCGCTTCTGGCGAACCAGAGCAGCGCACGGAAATGCCGTTTGCCTTCCCGCCGGAGCGGTACCTATTGATCTACTTGCACTTTGACGTGCTTTCGAACTGCTAGGTGGGCAGGAGCAGGGACCGAGCAACGGGAGCTCACCCCGTCGCGGGGTTTCGAACCGCCGACCTTCTGATCAGCAAGCCCAAGGCTCAGTGGTTTAACCCACAGCGCCACCCGCGTCCCTATTGCCCGTGATTAAGCAAAGGTAAAAATAAAAAAGGGTAAAGGACCCCTGGACGGTTCAGTCCAGTCAAAGGCGACTCTGGGGTTGCGGCGCTCATCTCTCTTTCAGGCTGAGGGACATTGCTCAAATCCTTCTGTCTTTCTATATCTGTTATCCTCTGTTTGACAGTGATCTTTGCTGAGTTATAACCACGCGACAGGGACCCAGGTGGCGCTGTGGGTTAAACCACAGAACCTAGGGCTTGCTGATCAGAAGGTCAGCGGTTTGAATCCCTGCGATGGGGTGAGCTCCTGTTGCTCGGTCCCTGCTCCTGCGCACCTAGCAGTTCGAAAGCACATCAAAGTGCAAGTAGATAAATAGGAACCGCTCTGGCGGGAAGGGTAAACGGCGTTTCCGTGCGCTGCTCTGGTTTGCCAGAAGCGGCTTAGTCATGCTGGCCACATGACCCGGAAGCTGTACGCCGGCTCCCTCGGCCAGTAAAGCGAGATGAGCGCCGCAACCCTAGAGTTGGACACGACTGGACCTAATGGTCAGGGGTCCCTTTACCTTTACCTAACCACGCGACATAAGGATGGATGGGTGAAGGCTACTTGCATATTTTTGCGTGGGGAGGGCTTGAGCCGCTTAAAGCATCTTAAATGAATTAAAAATAACAAACAGCTGCAGGAACCAACCTGGGGAAGTCTTCATCTTGCCATTCCTCTTTCACATCCACGTTTTCCATACGCAGGGTGGCTTCAGTAGTCCCCATGCTGCTTCGGATAAAGGATTAGGAACCACAGCAAAGTTAACTTGCTGTTGAGCTCAGCCTGCAAAATAAGATGCAAATATTTTTTGGGGGTGGGAGAATAATAGAGGGGGGGAACCATTTACTCTAGCCTGGGGGGTGCATTCCTTCACAGGCAACGTTTGGAATAATAAGTTTATTATTTATTAGATTTGTATACCGTTTTTCCTTTCATATATGCTCAAAGCGACACACAACAGAGCAACGAAGAATGCAAGTCATCTGTCTGCTTCTAGCTAGTGTAGACGCGGGTGGCACTGTGATCTAAACCACTGAGCCTCTTAGGTTTGCCGATCAGAAGGTTGGCATTTCGAATCCCCGCGACGGGGTGAGCTCCCGTTGCTCGGTCCCAGCTCCTGCCAACCTAGCAGTTCAAAAGCACACCAGCGCAAGTAGAAAAATAGGTACCGCTGTGGCGGGAAGGTAAACGGGGTTTCCATGCATTCTGGTTTCCGTCACGGTGTCCCGTTGCGCCAGAAGTGGTTTAGTCTCGCTGGCCACATGACCCGGAAAGCTGTCTGTGGACAAATGCCGGCTCCCTCGGCCTGAAAGCGAGATGAGTGCCGCAACCCCATAGTCGCCTTTCACTGGACTTAACCAGTTGGCTTCGGTCTAGTATACCTGAAGGAACGTCTCCACCCCCATCATTCTGCCCGGACACTGAGGTCCAGTGCCGAGGGCCTTCTGGCGGTTCTCTCACTACGAGAAGCCAAGTTACAGGGAACCAGGCAGAGGGCCTTCTTGGTAGTGGCACCCGCCCTGTGGAACGCCCTCCCTTCAGATGTCAAAGAGAACAACTACCAGACCTTTAGAAGACATCTGAAGGCAGCCCTGTTTAGAGAGGCTTTTAATGTTTAATAGATTGTTGTATTTTAATGTTCTGTTGGAAGCCGCCCAGAGTAGCTGGGGAAACCCAGCCAGATGGGCGGGGTATAAATAATAAATTATTATTATACTATTATTATTAACCATCCAGGGGTCCTTTACCTTTACCTTTTTTTTAGTGTAGCAATACTTAGCCAGATGGTCTGGCAGCTTCCTGTGTTCCTATTTAACAAAGGGCCTTTGTTAAAGATCATGAGGACTAGAATCTCCAGACATCCTTTATTTTGCACACTGGTGATGATTAGCACTCCTGATTTTATTGCGGCGTCTATGCCCAATCCCATTTTCAATGCCGTTTGCTCTTGCAAAGGTTTTGGGGCAGCCACACTCCTTTGTTTGCAGCCAGTGAGTGGTGCCCTGCCACTTTCTGCTGAAACCCCACACCTTTCTCACAAGGACATACGCTTGGGTTTATTAATCCAGAATGCGGCATCTAGACTGGTGACTGGGAGTGGCCGCCGGGACCACATAACACCGGTCCTGAGAGATCTACATTGGCTCCCAGTACGTTTCTGAGCATAATTCAAAGTGTTGGTGCTGACCTTTCAAGCCCTAAACAGCCTCAGTCCTGTATACCTGAAGGAGTGTCTCCACCCCCACCATCCAGCCCGGACACTGAGATCCAGCGCCGAGGGCCTTCTGGCGGTTCCCTCACTGCAAGAAGCAAAGCTACAGGGAACCAGGCAGAGGGCCTTCTCTGTGGTGGCGCCCGCCCTGTGGAACGCCCTCCCAGCAGATGTCAAGGCAATAAGCAACTATTTTACTTTTAAAAGACAACTGAAGGTGGCCCTGTTTAGGGAAGTTTTTAATCTGTGATAGTTTAATGTATTTTGATATTTGTTGGGAGCCGCCCAGAGTGGCTGGGGAGACCCGGCCAGATGGGCGGAGTACAAATAATAAATTATTATTATTATTATTATTATTATTATTATTATTATTATTATTATTATTAATGTGCCACCTTGGGCGCGCTACAGCCCGTCCAGAAAGCAGAGGTTTTTGGTAGCATTGGAGAAGCATCCCAGAACAAACCAAAACAGAACGAGCCCGCCGCTAATAATACAATATGATTCTCGTGCCAAAGAAATGTTGCGGACCACACCAGAATGGAAGGGCTCGGTCTCTAGAGAAAGCTGCTATGGTTGTGTGCAGCAGATCGCTGGCATTGCTCAGAGATGGCAGAGACTGAGCATGAAGGCTGCCTCCGAATGCCCCAAAATGGGCTCAGCGTGGTTGCTTCGCACAATACGGCCTCGAATTCCTTTGAGCCTCCGTTTGCTTTTCTTCCGGGCTACCTGTCTCCCCGAACAGAAAGCTGAGCCCGTTTATAACCGTTCTTTACCGGAGCTGACAGCTCACTTAACGCTGTAAAGAGCAGGTGCCATGTTTCCTTTCTGCTTCTCTCTATCTATAATGCATCTTCTGCCAACCCTTTCCCCCTCCCTCCCAGCGACATCTCAGGGCCCCCGTTCCGACAGCTCCACAAAGATGCTCTGCTGCAAACCTCCCCATACCCCGCAGCATCATGTAATCTCACCGCTTTCCTGCCATCATCATTGTGCTGGGTAAAGTGGGGGGGGGGGGAGAGAGAATTTGCACAGCCATGCCCTTATTCCCAGAGAAGCAAATTCCCTACTTACTGCGTCCGCCTTCGAGGCTCAGACCGTTCTATCCAAATCCCAGCGGCGCATCATTGCTTTACGCACGAAGTAAATAGCCTTCGGGTGCCAAAATGCCTTAGCTCGGAAAAGCAGCGCTCCGGAGGACGAGCTGGCTTGCAATGCGCGGTACCCGATGAACCCAACCTGGCCTTCCTCAGCCTTGCTTCGTCTTCCTCTCCATCCCCGCCACCCCCGGATAAATCGATGTCTCCGGCTATGCGCCTCCACCTAGCCGCGCATGACTTCGCTTCCGCGCGACGTTCCTCTCCAATGTATTTCCCCCCCCCTTTAATTTCCAACGCCACACCCCCGGTGGCAATCTGCAGAAAGCTCAAACCCACTTAAAGCCGGCTTAATTGCTTTGCTTTTGTGTGTGTCGGGGATGGGGGGGGGAGCAACGAGATACGTGGGTGGGGAGGAGGAGGAGGAGGAGGTGTTCAGCCCCATCCGTTTTAATTGAGAGATATTGAGCATCCGGTCCAGGAAAAGCCTGGAGGAAGGATGGCGTGCTGGGTTTCCCCCCCTCCCTCGTTGTGTGTGTGGTTTTTTTAAAAAAAAAAACCAAGTGGCATCATTTGCTAAAAACAAAGGTTGCTTCACCAACTCTCCTCTTACAGGTAGGTAGCCTTGTTGGTCTGCCGTAGTCGGAACAAAATAATAATAACAAGAATTCCTTCCAGTAGCACCTTAGAGACCAACTCAGTTTGTTCTTGGTATGAGCTTTCGTGTGCATGCACACTTCTTCAGATACACACATGTATTCTTGGTATGAGCTTTAATGTGCATGCACACGAAAGCTCATACCAAGAACAAACTTGGTCTCTAAGGTGCTACTGGAAGGAATTCTTGTTATTATTATTTTGTTCTTGGTATGAGCTTTTGTGTGTGCATGCACGCTTCTTCAGATACACATGTGCATGCACACGAAATTCGCTCATACCAAGAACATACTTGGTCTCTAAGGTGCTACTGGAAGGAATTTTATTTTATTTTTTGTTCTTGGTATGAGCTTTAGTGTGTGCATGCACACTTCTTCACATGCAAATGCGCATGCACACGAAATTCGCTCGTACCAAGAAACTTAGTTGGTCTCTAAGGTGCTGCTACTGGAAGGAAATTTTTTTTTTTATCCTCCCCCCCCCCCAGCAGATATCTCGCGGGGAAATGGAAGCGGTTGGAGCCAAGGGGGGGGGGGCAAGCAGTGATGGCTAACCTTGACACTCCAGATGTTTTGGGACTACAACTCCCATCATCCCTGACCACTTGAACTGGGCCAAGATATTGGAGATATCATCACAGTTTACTGCCATCCAAACCATTCTTTTTTTGATGAAACGACAAAGATGACCGTGAAATGCAAAGGCTACAATCAGTGGGAACCTCCTATACAACCATGCCTCTGTATGTATTTAAATCCATATATAAATGTTCCTTTTAAACCCATACTCAAGACAGATATTTCCCCATTATCTAAATCACAGATGGGCAGACCCACACCATTATATGTGGTATTGACATCTTCTGAAGCTGCTTCATTCTTCCATCAGTTTTTTGTTTACTTTTTTTGTTCATTATTACATTTATGTTCCACCTTTCTTCCATAGAGATCAGGGCGATGTACATAGGTCTATGTCTCCCAATTTTATCTGCACATCAACACCGGGATGCTGTTCGGGCCGAGAGACAGTAAATAGCCCAAGGTCACCTAGGTAGCTTCATGGCTTACTGTGGATTTTAACAAGGGGGGGGGGGCAAGCAGTGATGGCTAACCTTGATACTCCAGATGTTTTGGGACTACAACTCCCATCATCCCTGACCACTGGTCCTGTTAGCTAGGGATGATGGGAGTTGTAGTTCCAAAACATATGGAGTGTTAGCCATCACTGTCTGCCGAATAAGACAAAAAGGGCAGCTGCGCTGAAGGGAAGGCATGGGCCGCCTCGCCTCCACCTGCCCTCCTCTCCGTTCCTCCCGGGGGAGCCCCGCGCTGCTCCCGGGTCTATCCCTCGCGGCAAAGGAAGCCTCTCCCTCGTCCTCCTTCGCCGCCCACTTTCCCGTCATGCCGGTCTCGCATCCGGCCTTCGGGCGCCACACCTGGAAGATGGCGGGAGCGGCGGCCCCAGGTGTGCCATCGCCGTCGGGGGCGCTCCCTGCCGAGTGGATCGAGAACTGGGACAGATCCGGCAAGGCCGAATTCTTGCAGCTCTGCCGCAACCTGCCTGCAAACGCAGCTTCAATGGGAGGTATCCAGCAGGCTATATACGAGCTTGCATACCATGTGGTCAAGGGAGACCTAAGCCACGGTCAAGCGTCCCGTGTTTTGAACGATGTAATAGGATTTCGGGGCGACGCGCCCTCCATCCTGGCAGATGCGTTTTGCATTTTAGATCTCGAAACTAGTTGCTCAGAAGAGGGAAGCAAGAGGGGCCGGTTTGTGCAGCTGGTGGCGGCGTGTTTGCACCTGGTTTCAGATACTATACTAAAAGAACGTCTGGACCCAGAAACATTAGAATCCTTAGGGCTGATCAAGCAGTCTCAGCTGTTTAATCAGAAATCTGTGAAAATCAAGACACAGCTTTTTTATAAGCAGCAGAAATTCAATTTATTAAGGGAGGAGAATGAAGGTTACGCGAAACTGATTGCTGAACTGGGCCGAGATTTATCTGGCAATATCACTAGTGAACTGGTGTTAGGAAATGTCAAGTCTTTAATAGGGTGTTTCAACCTTGACCCCAACCGAGTGTTGGATATTATTTTAGAAGTCTATGAATGCAGGCCAGAATATGATGAATTCTTTGTGCCTTTGGTAGAATCTTACATGTGTGAACCTCAAACGCTCTGCCATCTCCTTGGGTTCAAATTCAAGTTTTATCAGGAGCCAAATACAGAGACGCCGGTTTCTTTGTATAGAGTCGCTGCGGTACTCTTGCAAAGCAATCTGGTTGATTTGAAAGACCTTTATGTACATCTCCTTCCAGCAGACGGCGCTATTGTTGAGGAACATAAACGAGAGATTGGAGAAGCCAAACTAACTGCGAGGAAACTTAGAGTGGTTGTATTATCTTCTGAAAAGACTGAAGAGAAGGAGAAGGAAGAGGAGAAAACGGAAAAGCCACCTGGTAACCAGAAACTGGGCTTATTAGAAGCAATGTTAAAAATTGGCGACTGGCAACATGCAAAAAACGTTATGGACCGGATGCCTCCATTTTACGCAACTTCACACAAACCTATTGCGGTTGCTCTTTGCCAGCTTCTCCTTGTGATGATTGAACCTCTCTACCGAAGAGTTGGCGTACCCAACGGTGCCCCAGGGACGCCAATTCTTCCTTTGCGAAACAAGAGAGCACCCAAGCAAGTAGGAAATTTTGAAGATTTGAGAAAGGAGGTGATCGACATGCTTTGGTACCTTGGCCCACATCTCTCTCACGACCCCATCTTGTTTGCAAAAGTAGTGCGCCTTGGGAAAGCATTTATGAAAGAGCGCCACGCAGATGCAGGCAAGCAAGAGGTGAAGGAGGAAAGGGAGTTATTATTTAGCTGTTTGCTGAGTGTTACTGACCAGGTTTTGCTTCCTGCCCTTTCTTTGATGGACTGTAATGCGTGCATGTCTGAGGAACTCTGGGGGATGTTTAAAACATTTCCATACCAGTATCGGTATCGCCTCTATGGACAGTGGAAGAATGAAACATACGATAGTCACCCGCTACTGGTGAGAGTCAAAGCTCAGACAGTTGACCGAGCCAAATACATTATGAAGCGTTTAACCAAGGGAAACGTCAAGCCATCTGGAAGACAAATAGGGAAACTGAGCCACAGCAACCCAACCGTTTTATTTGATTATATTTTATCTCAGATACAGAAGTACGATAATTTCATCGCCCCGGTTGTCGACTCGTTGAAATACCTCACTCCATTGAGCTATGACGTCTTGGCATATTGCATAATCGAAGCGCTGGCTAATCAGAAGAAGGAGAGGATGAAATGCGACGATACCGCAATCTCCAGTTGGCTTCAGAGTTTAGCTCGCTTCTGCGGTGCTGTTTTCCGCAAGTACCCTATGGAACTAGCTGGTCTCCTTCAGTACGTGGCAAACCAGCTAAAGGCTGGGAAAAGCGTTGACCTGCTTATTTTGAAAGAGGTGGTAGAAAAAATGGCTGGGATAGAAATCACGGAAGAGGTGACAATGGACCGGCTAGAGGCCATGACTGGTGGGGAGCAGCTGAAAGCAGAGGCTGGCTATTTTGGGCAGATCAGAAACACCAAGAAATCTTCTCAGAGATTAAAAGATGCACTTTTGGACCACGACCTTGCTCTTCCGCTGTGCCTTCTCATGGCTCAACAGAGAAACGGAGTGATATTTCAAGAAGGAGGAGAGAAACATTTGAAGCTGGTGGGGAAGCTCTATGATCAGTGCCATGATACTCTGGTACAATTCGGTGTATTTTTATCATCCAATTTAAGCACAGATGATTATATTAAGCGATTGCCTTCTGTTGATGTTCTCTGCAATGAGTTCCACACCCCTCACGATGCTGCGTTTTTCCTTTCGCGGCCTATGTATGCGCATCGCATTTCATCAAAATACGATGAATTGGAAAAGGCCGAGAAAGGGGGCAAAAAGCAGCAGAAAGTTCACAAATACATTGCAGCATGTGAGCTTGTGATGGCCCCTGTTCGTGACTTGGTGGTCTCCTTGCACACCCCAAAGGTCTGGGACAATATCAGCCCGCAGTTCTACGCTACGTTCTGGGCACTGACCATGTATGACCTTGCTGTGCCGCATAGCAGCTACGAACGGGAAGTCAACAAACTCAGAGTCCAGGTGAGAGCGACGGATGACAATCCGGAAATCCCTCTAAACAAAAGGAAAAAAGAAAAACAACGCTGTGTAGTCCTTCAGGAAAAGCTTCTTGAAGAGGAGAAGAAACAGACAGAGCATGTGCAAAGAGTGCTGCAGAGACTGAAGCTGGAAAAGGATACTTGGCTCCTTGCAAAGTCCACCAAAAACGAGACTATAACAACATTTCTGCAGTTGTGTATATTTCCTCGGTGTGTCTTTTCTGCCATTGACGCCGTCTACTGCGCTCGCTTTTTGGAGCTGGTGCACCAGCAGAAAACGCCAAACTTCTCCACGCTTCTTTGTTACGACAGAGTATTCTCTGATATAAGCTATACCGTAGCCAGCTGTACTGAAAATGAAGCTAGTCTATATGGCAGGTTCCTCTGTTGCTTGCTTGATACTGTAACTCAATGGCATAGCGATAGAGCCATATATGAACAGGAGTGTGGCAACTATCCTGGCTTCCTCACCATATTACGGGCAGCTGGTTTTGATGGTGGGAACAAAGCCGGCCAGTTAGATTATGAAAATTTCCGGCATGTGGTTCACAAGTGGCATTACAAGTTAACCAAGGCATCTGTACACTGCCTGGAAACCGGGGAATATGTGCACATCAGAAATATCCTGATAGTGCTGCTCAAAATCTTGCCGTGGTACCCCAAGGTTTTGAACTTGGGCCAGGCTTTGGAGAGGAGAGTCCATAAGATCTGCCGAGAGGAGAAAGAGAAGAGACCGGATCTCTACGCATTAGCGACGGGCTATTCTGGGCAGTTGAAAAGCAGAAAGCATGGCATGATCCCTGAAAATGATTTCCACCGCAAGGACCCACCCGCCAGGAATTCAGTACCCACAACAGTGCAGAATGGGGCCGGAGGAGATGGGCTTATGTCTTCACTCACAGGAAATGCAGCTAAACTGGGAGAAAGCACAGCGAACGAGACTGAAGGGTTATTAAAGGAGAAATCTCAGGGTGCCGTTAAAGCGATTGATAAGCTTGCCGGTGCGACACCAAAGCTGGCCGTGAGCAATGGCAGCAATGCTTCCAACAGCGAAGTTATAAAAGAAGAGGAAGAGAAATGCAGGGAGGAAAAAGATAAGGAGAGAACTCCTGAGGCCAAAACACTTGGGAAGGATGGGAAAGATAAACCGAAGGAAGAAAGGGCGAACAAAGAAGACAGAGCAAGCAAGGTAAAGACACCTGGATCTGATAAAGAGGAGGAACAGAACAAGAGAGAAGAGGATGAAAAATCCAAGATCCTTGTGAAAAGTGCTGAGTCAAGGTCAGATGCAGAAAAGGAGGAAGAGAAGGAACCGTCGAGAGAGAGAGAAGGAACCAAGGATGTGAAATCCAAGGAAAACATTAGAGGAGGTAGAGAGATGGCTCCAGGAGCTGGGTCCTTGAAGTCACCTGTTCCCCGATCGGAAGCGTCAGAGTCTGAAAGGGCACAGAAACGCCGCAAAGTTGATACCCATTCTTCTCCATCGCATTCCTCAAGAGTAAAGGACAGCCTCAGCGAACGCACGGACTCTTCAGCAAAGCACGGCACTAACCACTCAACTCCAACACCGCCCAAGAGTAAAGAGAGGGAGGTGGACAAGAAAGATTTGGACAAGTCAAGGGAAAGATCCAGCGAGAGAGAGGGGAAAGAGGGAAAGGAAAGGAAGGATCGAAAAAGGGATTGTTCAAATAGCGACCGGGAAGGGCCTCAGGATTCAACCAAACGCCGCAGAGAGGAAAATGGAACAATTGGGTCTTCCAAACGTAGTATGAGGGAAAGTCCCTCTGATTCTCCTCACTCCAATGAGAAGCAAAAGGACCAAAGCAGATCAAAAGCTTCAAGCCAAGAGAAAGGAGACTCGATAAAAGTTGAAAAGATGGAGAAAAGCTCTGGTAGCAAAAAGGAGTCCAGGCACGATAAGGAGAAAAGAGAGAAACGGGACAGTACCGGAGGAAAAGAAGAAGAAAAGAAACATCACAAATCTTCAGACAAACACAGATGATAAACAATGTTCTGACCAAAGCAAGCTGGGAATGAGAAGATACTGAGGTGTGACCATATATCGTATTTTTCGCACTTTTTCCGTCCTGAAAAGTAGGGGGAAATTTCTGTGCCTCTTAGGAAGCGAATGCTGCGCGGAGGAGGGACGGGCGGGAGCCATGGATCCCATCCTTCCCTCCTCCGCGGCTCGCTTTGGGGCAGCGGGGCCGGGCAGGAGCCGCTTACACCCACGTAGGCGGCTCCTGTCCCTCTCTGCTGCTTTGGGCCGAGCTCCTATTTTGTTTTGCGCTCCCCTCTGC
This sequence comes from Darevskia mixta, assembly GCA_034641385.1. Classification (NCBI taxonomy): domain Eukaryota; kingdom Metazoa; phylum Chordata; class Lepidosauria; order Squamata; family Lacertidae; genus Darevskia; species Darevskia mixta. The sequence goes on from JAWWNH010000217.1 coordinate 60,691, forward strand.
TTACGGTTTTAACAGTTTTGTTTCCCCCCCAATTTTTTTTATTGATTTTTACAATTTTTAAGCACATAACATAACGGTTAAATTTTCCATACTTCCCCCCTCTCACTGTGGGAAGCAACTTTCACCCCCCTCTCTCACAAGGGTAGGCATAACCATTGTACATTTAACCTTACTAACATTATTTAATAGGGATCCAGGTGGCGCTGTGGGTTAAACCACTGAGCCTACTAGGGCTTGCCGATCAGAAGGTCGGCGGTTCGAATCCCCGCGACGGGGTGAGCTCCCGTTGCTCGGTCCCTGCTCCTGCCCACCTAGCAGTTCGAAAGCACGTCAAAGTGCAAGTAGATAAATAGGAACCGCTCTGGCGGGAAGGTAAACGGCGTTTCCGTGCGCTGCTCTGGTTCGCCAGAAGGGGCTTTGTCATGCTGGCCACATGACCTGGAAGCTGTACGCCGGCTCCCTCGGCCAATAAAGCGAGATGAGCGCCGCAACCCCAGAGTCGGACACGACTGGACCTAATGGTCAGGGGTCCTTTACCTTTACCACTATATAATATCATTGCTTGGGCCTGGCCCAGTTCTGTGGGCCAGGCAATCCTTCCTTCCTCAATTTCATGTTTCGGTTGACTTCCTCAAGCCCCCCTCTGTTGAATTCATTATCATTCCTCTCTAACAGTTTTCATACTCCTAAATTTTAAAACATAAAATACAAGAATCATTTTGCTTAAAACAGTCCTTTCCCCAAACCTCAGCATCTTGGTACTTCTGCTCTTTTCCTATACTCTTATCCCCTTCCCTTAGGTAAAGGTAAAGGGACCCCTGACCATTAGGTCCAGTCATGGACGACTCTGGGATTGTGGCGCTCATCTCGCTTTATTGGCCGAGAGCCGGCATACAGCTTCCGGGTCATGTGGCCAGCAGGACTAAGCCGCTTCTGGCGAACCAGAGCAGCGCATGGAAACGCCGTTTACCTCCCTGCCGGAGCGGTACCTATTTATCTACTTGCACTTTGACGTGCTTTCGAACTGCTAGGTTGGCAGGAGCTGGGACCGAGCAGCGGGAGCTCACCCCGTCGCAGGGATTCGAACCACTGACCTTCTGATCAGCAAGCCCTAGGCTCTGTGGTTTAACCCACAGCGCCACCTGGGTCCCTTCCCCTTCCCTTACTTTGCCATAATTTCAAACTCCTAATTTTGTACTTTTTACACCCTTACCTCCCTCTGGTCTCGGGATTTTTAGCTAAATTTCCCCCTAATTAACTCCTAATTTAAACATATAGTCATTTATGCCAGTAACCATATCCATACATCATACCGGTAGTCCTTTAAGCCGGAAAGAAAATCAGATTCAAATGTATCCTTTTCAGCCCACCCCCACCCTCTCGTGGGCCGGACTATTTTTTTGGGGGGGGGGATGAACGAATTCCTATGCCCCACAAATAGCCCAGAGATGCATTTTAAATAAAAGCATACATTCTACTCATGGAAAAACACCAGTCAGGCCCCACAAATAACCCAGAGATGCATTTTAAATAAAAGGACACATTCTACTCATGTAAAAACACGCTGATTCCCGGACCATCCGCGGGCCAGATTGAGAAGGCGATTGGGGCGGATCCTGCCCATGGGCCTTAGGTTTCCTACCCCTGCCTTAAACCCCTCTCCTGCATCGTTAGCCCCCTCCCACACCCTCCTTGCCCCTTCAGTGTTTTTCCTTCCCTCTACACTTAAAACTCCTCTCCTACAACATTTGATTCAGAATATTTTTTTTTTCTTGTTTCCCTCCTTTTAAAAACCAGGTGCGTCTTATGGTCAGGTGTGCCTTGCGGAATGAAAAATACGGGTATGTATTTTCCGGAATGTAGATTGCAGAGAAGATTGTGAAGGAAGAGGATCCATCTGCATCTCCTTAAATTATTCCGTTCTCGGCTTTGTTTCCCTCCCATTGCTGAAGATTTGATTGTTGAGTTGTACGTTTCTGTATTTTTGTCGGTTAGCTTCTTGAACATTTATTTTCAGGACCTGGCTGAAAGTGTCAACATGTTCCATATTTTAGCACAATGTGCTGCAAATTGTTGCCATCGTGCAAATGAGGTTTATACGTGTACAACATTAGGTTACCCAAATACTGCCTGATCTCAGTAATTCTTTTCAGGTGGAATTGAAACATTTGCTGTGTTTGAAAACAGTTGTTGAACCTTTGGAATTCACCTCGTTTAAAATCCAGTTTTTATTAATTGCTTCTAATATCAATAACTAAAACCAAGTGGGAGCATTGTTTTTGCTTAAGAATTATTTGTATATTATGTGCACAGCATTTCACCAGTTGAAAAAGAAAGAAGCCATCACTTATAGTTCCTCGCTACATCTTATACGTTTGCCATAATGTTTCTAGGAATTGGGAAATATACTTCATTCCTAACAGAAATTTACAAATTAGGTTTTCATGTTACAGCTACAGGAGCTTTGTATCGCTGGACTTTAGGGGGAGGGGAAGTAAAAGTTTCACAATGACATTTCTAAGAAAATCAAAACAATTTTTTTATCTGAATTCTACCAGTGTAACCTTTTTTTCCTAAATAAACAATAGTTTTCTCAATGGGTCTCAAGATATCAGTATATTAAGTCCTTAACAACTTGGGACAGGACTGTCTTTAGCAAAGATCCGCCCAAGTGCCCCCCCCCCAAATTAGTTTAGTCCCCAAATTATCATTTATTATGGGTTAAACCACAGAGCCTAGGGCTTGCTGATCAGAAGGTCGGCAGTTCGAATCCCTGCGACGGAGTGAGCTCCCGTTGCTTGGTCCCTGCTCCTGCCCACCTAGCAGTTCGAAAGCACGTCAAAGTGCAAGTAGATAAATAGGAACCGCTCTGGCGGGAAGGTAAACGGCGTTTCCGTGCGCTGCTCTGGTTCGCCAGAAGCGGCTTTGTCATGCTGGCCACATGACCTGGAAGCTGTACGCCGGCTCTCGGCCAATAAAGTGAGATAAGTGCCGCAACCCCAGAGTCGGACACGACTGGACCTAATGGTCAGGGGCCCCTTTACCTTTACCTATGCTTATGTAAGTCACCAAGGGACCCAGGTGGCGCTGTGGGTTAAACCACGGAGCCTAGGACTTGCTGATCAGAAGGTCGGCGGTTTGAATCCCCGCGACAGGGTGAGCTCCCGTTGCTTGGTCCCAGCTCCTTCCAACCTAGCAGTTTGAAAGCACGTCAAAGTGCAAGTAGATCAATAGGTACTGCTCCGGCAGGAAGGCAAACGGCGTTTCCGTGCGCTGCTCTGGTTCGCCAGAAGCGGCTTTGTCATGCTGGCCACATGACCCGGAAGCTGTACGCCGGCTCCCTCGACCAGTAAAGCAAGATGAGCGCCGCAACCCCACAGTCGTCCGCGACTGGACCAAATGGTCAGGGGTCCCTTTACCTTTACCTTTAAGTCACCATGCTTACGTCTTATCTCTTTTTAACGAAAGAAGGGAGGAAAAAGAAACAAACTTTTTTATTTGCTCATTTATATACAATACACCTATACTCACTGAGTCTGACAAGCGCCGCCATTGTGAATGACAAGCTGGCGCGTCTTTGGTAAATGAGCGCACAAAGTCAAAAGTCCTTTGGTGAAACAGTAGGTATACATTTCGGTAATACCTAGGTATATATGTATTTTGTTTTTGCGTGTGTAGGTCACCCAGCCATTCCCCACCAATAACTCACTGCTGAAGCATCAATTTTGGTTTAGGTTTTTGGCATCATTTTGGCCACAACTTTATTGAATTACAAATCACGTGAGTGGTTGCGTAGGCATTGGTTCGCACTGTCCACTAGACAGGGCTGACTCCTTGTCAGCAAGACTATCTGTCCTCTTGACAGAGCTGACCACTGGTCAGCAATTGGGGAAACCATTAGCTGGGGAGAGTAGTGGGACTGGTAAATCGGAGCCTCCCCCTCCCCAGGGGTTCCAGGGGCTCTTGCGTAGGCCCTGCAACCCCAGGTTCGGACAAGCATGTTGAGCCCCCGGGCTTCCTTTAACGGAATTCCCATCACCATCATCCTTCTTGGATGGCACCAACCACTGAACCAATGCCTAACCGCCAACCGTACAAGTTGTGACTAATTGCTGTATAGTAGGCAAAAACCAAGAGGCCCAAGCCAATCAGCCAATTGGAAAAATTCCTACTAGGCCCCTCAAGCGGAGACGACCCCTTACCGGCACAGCAAGGTCAAAGCACCATCCTATACCAGGGAGGGGGGGGTGGGAGATCCGAAGCTCCAGACAAGAGTGCCTCGTAGGAGCACGTGCTGATCCATATAAAGCATGCTGGCCTGTCAATCACCTCTCATGCAAATTCTCCGGCCAGCCCCAACCGGTCAATAATAGTTGTGGCCACAAGCCCTGCCCCTAAACCAAGAGGAATGGCTTCGCTGCCCACCCCGCAAATCAGGCTCTCTCTTTGAGAACCACCCTTTTCTAGCTTGATCAAAATTACCGGTATTTATTATTTCATAACAGGTAGATAGTTAAGAGCTTAGGTGGGTTCAATGGCAGGCGCCGGGCGCCCCCCAGAAATCACCCGTATACCCCACACCCCTTGCACCCCCGGGTAAAGACGGCTAAACACTAGTCATTATGACTAGTGTTTACTCCTTCTCCCCTAAACCTATTAAAATGACTCTTAATTCATTAGCTTCCCATAAAAAGAATGGGCTTCTACACTGACAATGAACTCAGAACTCAGGAAATGAGCAAAAGTAACCAGTTTAGTCAAGGGACGCAGGTGGTGCTGTGGTTTAAACCACAGAGCCTAGGGCTTGCCAATCGGAAGGTCGGCGGTTCGAATCCCCACGACGGGGTGAGCTCCCGTTGCTCGGTCCCTGCTCCTGCCCACCTAGCAGTTCGAAAGCACGTCAAAGTGCAAGTAGATAAATAGGTACCACTGCAGCGGGAAGGTAAGCGGCGTTTCCGTGCGCTGCTCTGGTTCGCCAGAAGCGGCTTAGTCCTGCTGGCCACATGACCCGGAAGCTGTACGCCGGCTCCCTCGGCCAATAATGCGAGGTGAGCACCGCAATCCCAGAGTCGGACACGACTGGACCTCATGGTCAGGGGTCCCTTTACCTTTAACCAGTTTGGTAATTTCTCACTAGGGATCATAGAACTGGACAGTTGGAAGAGACTCCCAAGGGTCATCTGGTCCAACCCCCTGCCATGCAGGAATCTCAACTGAAGTATCCCTACCAGATGGCTATCAAATCTCTGCTTTAAAACCTCCACGGAAGGAGAGTCCGCCACCTCCCCAGGGAGTCTGTTCAACTGTCTGGTCTGACCATCACAGGGCGGTTTGCAGCATAAAAACCACAAATGTGTGTTGTACCCTATTAAGAAACAACAACTAAAGTAACTGCTTTGCAGACAACTCAACTCAACTCATTTTATTTCGGCTTTAAGCCCATAGACATAACAACCAAAAACAGAAACAGCACCGTCTGGTTTGCAATTGCTAACAGTAAAATAGATTAAAAGGGATACTCAATTGAATAAAATGTGATAAAAATTAAATTAAAATTTCAAGCTGTATATAACAATCCCTTGCGTTTCTTAAGTGTCAGAACTGATGTCAGAAATTTTGCCATATGTAGGGTTACAATCGAGTCTGAATCTTGCAACGGAAGAGCAAGGTAAGACTCTTCCAAATACCCCGGTAGTTTTTGAGTTAATGGAAGTAACAGAGTCTTTCGGGCGGCAGAATACAAGGGGCAGACAAACACTATGTGATGAAGAGATTCAATCGAACAGTTATCACAGGCACATAAGACCGAAACTTGGCCCCTAGAAAATCTATGAAAAAGGACGTTGGAGGGGAAGACATTAAACCGTGCTTTAATAAAAGCGAAACGATGACTAGCAATAGAAAGAGTTGATAGATAAGCTGGTACTTGAAGTGGGGGTACAATGCCCAGGGATATTCCCAGCCCTTCCTTTCTGTAGCCGTCGCCGGTTGGTGTGTAGACAATGCGCCGACAGCTGGACTCCAACTGCGGCCATTTAGTTGCCCATTTGTGTTCCTTTGAGCCCCATAGCCCCAGATATACTAGTTCCCCCCACCCCACCCCTTTTGTGAACTCCAAACTCCCTGCAGTTACGCTCCCTTGGAAGGATGCCAGCGGAGGCGGCTCCCGGCTGGGTCAGGCGTCGGAGATCAGTTTACCTTGGCGACGGTTGCCAGGGAACGGAGTCCGTGTCGCCCGGCGACGGTTGCCAAGGAGCCTCTCTCGGCGCTGCTGCTCCCAGCCCAGGCCTCTCGGAGCCAGAGGCCTCTCCGAGCCGTCATGGCCTCCACATCGGTGATGCTCAGCCGGGACGGCACGGCGGGACCCTCTGCCACCTATTCGTACTGCAACCGTCCCAGGGCTTTGCCGGGCAGGCAGAAGTACCGGACCTCCATCGATGCCAACGAGACGTGAGTACCTTTAGGCTCCCAGGCTGCACCGGGAAGGAAGGGCCCCGAACCGAAAGAGTCAAACCGACATTCGCGATAGACTGCTGCAGTGCACTCCCTGTGGGGCATCCCTCGCGCTCGGCCCAGAAGCTGCATGCCGGGTGAGGCCTTGCCAGCGCATAATGCTCAGGTGTCTGCCAAGTTTGAGGCGCCCCTGTTAGCATTTAAAGCCTTTAACAACCTGGGAACGGCTTACCTATGAGATCACCAGGCGGAGGGCCTTCTCGGTGGTGGCGCCCGCCCTGTGGAATGCCCTCCCATCAGGTGTCAAGGAAATAAACAACTATATCTGACTTTTAGAAGGCATCCGAAGGCAGCCCTGTTTAGGGGATCGATCAATCAATCGACTTTATTTCAGCTTTCAGCTCATAACACAAGACAACACAAGAACAGCAGTTACACTCCCACAGTTGAATTTAAAATTATTGGCAATGAAATTAGTGGTAATCAAGACTTAATAAGTATACAAGATAGTGTAAATATTAATTCCAAACCATTTCAATTTCCAATCAACAGTCCATTTCGTCTCTTGTATGTCAGAACGGAAGTTTATAATTTTTGCCATTTGTAGGGTTACAAACTGGTCAGTGTCTTGCGATAAAAAAGCAAGGAGGAAGTTAACCGGGTGCCCAGACAGTTTTTGGATTAAGGGTTGCACTAAATTCTTCCGGGCCCTATTTAGGGAAGTTAATGTTTGATGTTTTATCGTGTTTTTAATATTCTGTTGGGAGCTGTCCAGAGTGGCTGGGGAAACCCAGTCGGATGGGTGAGGTATAAATAAATTATTATTATTATTATTATTATTATTATTATTATTATTACACATGAACTTAAGAATATCCACAGGAAGTAAACAACACAGACACATGTTTGCAAGAGGCTGGTGTAGCATTTCAATTCAATAACCTTTATCAGCCATAACAAACAAACCAGACGATTTCAAAGCAGACATTGTATATAAAATATTTAAGCTATAAACTCGGCAAAGTAAGGTTTGTGTTAATTAAATCTTTAACACTAAGATTCACTACTAATCCATAAAAAATAACTTCAAGCTTCTCATAAGAAACCTAAGTTGAAATATATCAATTAGTATAAATAATATGACAATATTATTTGCAGGAGGCTGGTGTAGCGTCACTGCTTATGTAAATACTTCAAACACTCCCAATATATGGGTTTGTTACATATTTGCTTTGGTTTTTTGTCGGTTTTAAATGCCGCACCTCCGCTTTTGTTAGAAAATGGAAGTGTTTTTGTTTGTTTGTTCCTGACGCTTTTCAGTTGGGAATTGTCTTGCTATTGCAATGTTTTTTATTCTCTCCTTCTGGATAATTTTTATATATGCTGTGAAATTTAAGAAAGTGCTGGAAAGAAAGAAAGAGATGCAAAGAACAAGCTTGCAGCTGTTGTTATTTTGGGGGCTGTTTTTAAATGTGTACAGCTGCCCAGCTGGTTTGCAAAGGAATCATAGAATCATACAATGGTAGAGTTGGAAGGGGACCCTCAAAGGTCATCCAGTCCAACCCCCTGCAATGCAGGGATCTCAGCTAAAGTATCCACGACAGATGGCCAGCCAACCTCAGCTTAAAAGCAGAGTGTTTTTAAAAATTAAAAAAAATAAAACTGCCTCTCCTTCTACAAAATAAATAGAAATCCAATGTGTGATTCTTCTCTTCTTGCAGAGTTAGAACCAAACATTTCCCAGTTCATTTTAAAACCACACAAAAAGAGTAGTAAGAACGTTCTCTGTGTTAGCTCTCGAACTTTGTCGTTCCCGTTTTCACTGGGAGTGGGCTACAAAAGCACATTTCATGTCATTTTTAGCTCACGTTTTTAAAGAACACATTTGTTTCAGTTAAGAAATATCATATTATTACTGCTATAAAAAGGCCCGGAACTCTGTAAGAATTTTATATCACAAAATCCCACTGGGCACAAATGCTTCTGTTGTTGTTCAGTCGTTCAGTCGTGTCCGACTCTTCGTGACCCCATGGACCAGAGCACGCCAGGCACGCCTATCCTTCACTGCCTCCCACAGTTTGGTCAGACTCATGTTGGTCGCTTCGAGAACACTGTCCAACCATCTCGTCCTCTGTCGTCCCCTTCTCCTTGTGCCCTCCATCTTTCCCAACATCAGGGTCTTTTCCAGGGAGTCTTCTCTTCTCATGAGGTGGCCAAAGTCTTGGAGCCTCAGCTTCAGGATCTGTCCTTCCAGTGAGCACTCAGGGCTGATTTCCTTCAGAATGGAGAGGTTTGATCTTCTTGCAGTCCATGGGACTCTCCAGAGTCTCCTCCAGCACCATAATTCAAAAGCATCAAACTCCATGGACAAACTTGCAAATTAAGGAGAGCTTATTTATTCGCACGTATCTCCGGCAGCCTGCAGATTTAACAGCAGGAATGGGGACAGTGCCACCCTGCTCACTTGTGCTTGGTTGCTAATTTATGCTAAAGGCTGATTTCGAATCCTGTCCCTCTTCATGCTCTTTCTTTCAGGGAGGAAGAGCCGTACCACTATGCTAACCTCATGTACGAGAGGCGAGTCGTTCGGGGCAACACCTATGCTCTTCACATCCTACCATGGGTGAGTTTTCCTTCTCCCGTAAACTTTGACGTATCTATGTATCTACATCTATTTCAATTGCACACTCCAGGCAAAAGGAACAATGTGTAATTAACCAGTGGAACTACCCGCCACAAGATGCAGGGCTTGGGCATGGACTTTTGTCGAGGAGGAGAGGTCTGGCGATGGATATTGCTGTCGGCTTCAGACTCCGCTTCTGGGCTTCCCACCAGCTGGTTTGCAAAGGAATCATAGAATGGTAGAGTTGGAAGGGGGGACCCCCAAAGGTCATCTAGTCCAACCCCCTGCAGTGCTTTGAAACCTCCAAGGAAGTTTTAAATTAAAACTGCCTCTCCTTCTACAAAAATAAATAGAAATCCAATGTGTGATTCTTCTCTTCTTGCAGAGTTAGAACCAAACATTTCCCAGTTCATTTTAAATGTGTAATTAACCAGTGGAACTAGCTGCCGCAAGATGCAGGGCTTCAGCATGGACTTTGTTGAGGAGCAGAGGTCTAGTGTTGGATATTGCTGTCACCTTCAGACTCCGCTTGTGGGCTTCCCACCGGCGCATCCGACCAAGCCACTGGGCTAGGGGGGTCTTGGGATCCGGACGTGGGTGGCGCTGTGGTCTAAACACTGAAGTCCAGCGCCAAGGGCCTTCTGGCAGTTCCCTCTCTGCGAGAAGTGAGGTTACAGGGAACCAGGCGGAGGGCCTTCTCGGTGGTGGCACCCGCCCTGTGTAACGCCCTCCCACCAGATGTCAAGGCAATAAGCAACTATTTTACTTTTAAAAGACAACTAAATCCCTGTTTAGGGAAGTTTTTAATGTTTGATGCTGTATTGTTTTTAATATTCGGTTGAAAGCCGCCCAGAGTGGCTGGGGTATACCGGTAAATATTATTATTATTATTATTATTATTATTATTATAAACCACTGAGCCTCTTGGGCGCTGGGCGCCTCCATTATACAGTGGGCCCTCTAGTTATGATAATAATAATAATAATAATAATAATAATAATAATAATAATAATAATTTATTATTTGTACCCGGCCCATCTGGCTGGGTCTCCCCAGCCACTCTGGGCGGCTTCCAGCAAATATTTTAAAACAATACATTATATGAACTCTGGATACGTAAATTCCGGGTTATGAACGTGGCAAACCCAGAAGTGTATACTCCCGGGTTTCGTTGCGCGCATGCGCAGAAGTGCTCCACCGCGCCTCGCACATGCGCAGAAGCGGCGCCTCTGCCTATGGACTTTTCGGGTTGCGGACGGACCCCCGGAATGAATTTACAGTAATTCGTATCCGGAGGGTCCACTGTACACCTTTAGGCACCAGGCAAAAATGTTCCTTTCGCTGATGGGCATCCAATGCCCTTTTAAAAGAAGCATTGGGTGTGTCTGTCTTTTCTTTCTCTTGTTCTTTTTCTCTTTTAATTCCACATCCGATGCCCTTTTAAATGTGTTGGGGGGGGGAGAATTATTATTGGGTCGTTCCCGTTTTCGTTTCCATGATGCATTTCGTGATTTCATGTTGTCAACCACCCTGAGTACCATGTTCCCCCTATTTTAAGACACCGTCTTATATTTTTTTTTCCCTCAAGAAAACGCACTATGGCTTATTTTGAGGGGATGTCTTATTTTTATTACGTAAGCACGCCTTGGCAAGGCCACGCTCGAGTTCTGGGGCTGCGAAGGACGGGACGGGCGCGGAGCTCTTTGTTTGCTTGCTGGCAGCGGGGGGAGAATCCAAGCTGAGCTTTGAGGAAACGGGCACCAGAGAGACCCGCTTTCGCTGGGCGCTCTCTCCTGCTCCTCCTCCGCCGCCTTCCCTCCCCGAAACTCGACAGAAGCCTTGTTTTCCAAGGGGCCTCTTGGGCGACGCGCGGGGCGGCTCGGGGGATTTCGTCGTGGCGGCGAGCAGGGAAAGTCCCTGCTGCCTTCCCTCTCTGCCATGGCGGCCGCCCCGTGCGCTCTGCGCCAAGCGGAGTTGGGTGAGCGCGCGGGCGAAGAGACCTTCAGAGTGCCTTTGTCGCGCCCGCTGCCCCTTCCTGTGCGCCCTGCTCTGCAGAGTTCCTGAGCGCTGCTTCTGGGGCTGACTGGTTTTGGTGGCGGGACTGGACGCCCAGCCCCGCCTTTTCCTTGGCACCCTCCAGAACTGCGCCTATCACTATGGCTTATTTTCGGGGTACGGCTTATATTTCGCAAATGCGAAAAAAATTCTGCTATGGCTTATTTTATGACTATGTCTTAAAATAGGGGAAACAGGGTAGCTGTGGGTTGTAGGGCAGTGTGCAAATCTAATAAATAAGATTAAGGACACCGCACGAAACACTTTCTCTCCGTCCGTCCCCTCCGCCAGAGCAGCGAACCCGATCCTCTGGAGCTTCAAAGGCAGCGGGAAGCCCAGCGGAAAGCGCTGGCCAGGAGGAGAGCTAGGGATCAGCTTCGGACGAGGACCCCAGACCCTTTAGAAGGCAGGAGGCATGTCGACGTTCAGACAGGTAATGCGTCAGGCGGAAAGGGAAGGGAATGGGGGGGGGGGGGCGGGGAAATCTGATTTCGGTTTCTCATCTCCCAACCTTAAATTCTTTTTAAAAATCTTTTTAAAATTCGGTTTTACCAGGGGCGTAGCAAGGGGGGCGGGAGGGGGCGGGCCGCCCCGGGCAGCGCCCAGGGGTGGGGGGTGACACTTGGGGTAGGGGGCCCTTGCATTTCCAGCCCTTGCAGGAGATTTGCATCGGGGTCAGGAGAGCTGCAGATCTGCCCCTATACAAAAGCATCAATCAATCACTTTATTTCAGCTTTAAGCTCATAAGAACAACAGAACTAGAACAAATACACAGTACAATTTGATTTAGAAAAATTAGAGCCAGTAAAACTTAAAAGAGTACAAATTAGAAATAGATACTATAAGGAATTTCAAGAGCATCCCAAATGCCGTTTCAGAACTGTACCTGGAAGAGCTTGCGGATCGTATCATCGAAGTGGACATGGAATGCCAAACGGACGCGTTTCTGGACAGGCCGGCAACGCCTCTCTTTATCCCCGCGAAGACCGGCAGAGATGTGGCCACCCAGATCTGGGAAGGAGATGTACGTTAGAACCGTAGAGTCAGCAGGGACCCCCAGCGGTCACTTAGTCCAACCCCCTCCGAGGCAAGCCTGGCGAGAGAGTTTCAGGCTGCCAGAACTCTGGTCTAGGCGGGACTTTGGACAGAGGTGCTTTCCTCCGCTGTGCCGAATTTCCGGGGGGGTGGGTGGATCCAGACTGTGTCCAATGCTGCTAGGGACGCGGGTGGTGCTGTGGTCTAGACCACAGAGCCTAGGGCTTGCCGATCAGAAGGTCGGCGGTTCGAATCCCCGCGACAGAGTGAGCTCCTGTTGCTCTGTCCCAGCTCCTGCCAACCTAGCAGTTCGAAAGCATACCAGTGCGAGTAGATAAATAGGTACCACTGCAGCGGGAAGTTTGTCCTCAATGTGCAAATTTTACACTTTAAAGGAAATAATTTCTCAAGACATTCCCTTATGCAAGCAAGCAATACAGTTTATTCAACCGTCCGTCAGAGCACAATCATTATCCATACAATAATTTAAAACGTCTAAACATCTCAGAAAGCTTTACACTAAAACATACAATGAGAAGTAGATTATACATTTAGACCCATGTCAAGACTGTCAATGTTAACCTTACGGCGTTTAAAGGCCAAAAAAAGAAATTTGGCCACCAAGAGGGTTGTGGTACCAGTAAAATTGCTCAGCAAAAACAAAACCTGTCTTTCTCTGTCTACTAGGTTCAGTTGGCATAAGAGTGGGGCTATCAGTTTTTGTCTAAGATCTACATAAAATGGGCAGGTCAAAGGAATATGTTCAGTTGACTCAATTGTTCCCAGGGCACAGGGACAAAATCTCAGAGCGTATGGGACTCCCCTGTATCTTCCCCACAAAACCACCGTATCCAGAACGTTTAACCTAGCGGCTGTGAGGTTATCCACATAGTGGATTTCTGCCAGATAAGGGGCTGGTGAAATCTGGAATATCTGATCCCCCAAAAACATCCCCGGTTTCACACGGGCAATGTCCTCTTGTCTAGCAATGTCCCTCAGTCTTTGAGAGATCACAAATTTAGCTTGACTGAATGTCATAGATTCCAGGAAGAGATGTGACAGTCCGCAGGTCTGCACTTCGTTTAAAGTCTCTTTTTCCCCACGATGATTGGAAGTCATCTATTCCCCTATGCAAAATGTCAGTCCACCTATGATTTCTCCTCTGTGTTTCTCCCCCCCCCCCCAGCTTTTCGATTTTGATATTGAAGTGAGGCCGATGCTGGAAGTCTTGGTCGGCAAAACCATCGAGCAGGCGTTGCTGGAAGTCATGGAAGAAGAGGAACTCGCCGACCTGCGGGCGCACCAGTACGCCTACCACGAGCTGCGCTGTGCGGAACTCGCTGAGGTCCAGCGACTTGAAGAGCAAGAGCGGCGGCACAGAGAGGAAAAGGTACAGAAAGTTGACAGCTATGAGCCGGCGTCACACGCCCCCTTCACAGCACCGCCATGCTATGGCCATATGGCTAATGCAATAAATAATATTTGATTTGATTTGATATCCCTTAAATTCCCCGGATTCCAAAGGAAGCAGCTCCTCTCCCTCCCTGCCGGCCAGGGAGGCTCCTCAGCTGCGTTGCTCGGCTGCCAATAAGGAGTCTGAGACCGACTGGGGGCGGAGCTTGCATGCCTTGTGCAGCCAGACCCTCACGCCCAACCAGACAGACAGCCTGCCTGCCGTCTACGCGCTCGCTCTTTCGCTCACCCGTTCGCGCGCAGCCTCTGGAGCGCAGGGTGGCGAGGCTACTTGGTGCCATTGCACCGCCTTCGCGGCATCCCTGATTTTCAAATCCGAAAGTTGACAGCTATGATTCAGAACAAAAAGACCCAAAACGAAACACAGAAGCTCCGCACAGGCTGTAATCTCACTGTATACAAGTTGTACAGGTGACAATAAAGTATGTCAATTTTCCTCTCTCCGGCAGGAGCGTCGCAAAAAGCAGCAGCTGGAATTCCTTCAGAAGGAGAAAGAAACCTCGGAGAAGATCGCGGCTCGGGCGTTTGCTCAGCGCTACCTGTCGGATCTCATTCCTTCCGTCTTCGGCAGCCTCCGGGATAGTGGATACTTCTACGACCCAGTGGAGAGAGGTGTGTGGCTTGCTATGTTTTGGGGTGGGGTGGGGGGGCTCCCATCCGGCTTTCAGGGTCCCCAGAAAAGGCATCTGTCTTGCCCAAGGCAAGGTGGTCCTTTTAAATGAGATTCAGAGGCAATACAAACGCAAGTGAGTGAGAAGATTTTATTCTAAACAGCAAGCAATATACCATATTTTCCGCTCCATAAGACGCACTTTTTTCCTCCTAAAAAGTAAGGGGAAATGTCTGTGCGTCTTATGGAGCGAAAGTGTGGTCCCTGGAGCAGAATTGCCCAGGGGCAAAAGCAGATCGTGCTTTTTTCTTTACAAAGAGGGAAGGAAGCCCGCTGATCAGGAAACGATCGATCGGGAGAGAGATAAGGGAGAGAGATTCCGGCCCCTCCCCCTTCCCCAGGCCTCCATTGTTGCATGTTCTGCAGAGGGAGGCTGTTTCCCCAGCGACATGTGACTGGCTGATTAGATTATCTGTCTGGAAACTGTAGAAAAGGCTCCCTTTCTGGAAGCTGCAGAACTGTGAGTTAAACCCCATAAAACAGGGTTTTTTCCCTCTGCAAAGTAAGCTCAACAACTTTGAGCTGATCCTCAAAAAAATGGGGCTTTTCCCCTCTAAAAACTAGGTGCATCCTATGGTCAGGTGCGCCTTATAGAGGGAAGAATACGGTATACATTACCAGCTAGACTGGGGACTGGGAGCGGCCGCTGAGACCATATAACACCGGTCCTGAAAGACCTACATTGGCTCCCAGGACGTTTCTGAGCACAATTCAAAGCGTTGGTGCTGACCTTGAAAGCCCTGAACGGCCTTGGCCCAGGATACCTGAAGGAGCGTCTCCACCCCCATCTTCCAGCCCGGACACTGAGGTCCAGCTCCGAGGGCCTTCTGGCGGTTCCCTCCCTGCGAGAAGTGAGGTTGCAGGGAACCAGGTAGAGGGTCTTCTCGGTGGTGGCGCCTGCCCTGTGGAACGCCCTCCCATCAGATGTCAAAGAAATAAACAACTATCTGACTTTTAGAAGATATCTGAAGGCAGCCTTGTTTAGGGAAGCTTTTAATGTCTGATGTTTGATTGTATGTTTAATATTTAGTTGGAAGCCGCCCAGAGTGGCTGGGGAAACCCAGCCAGATATGCAGGAGATGATAGATAGATAGATAGATAGATAGATAGATAGATAGATAGATAGATAGATAGATGGATGGATGGATGGATGGATGGATGGATAGATGGATAGATAGATAGATAGATAGATAGATAGATAGATAGATAGATAGATAGATAGATAGATAGATAGATAGATAGATGGATAGATAATAATAATTATCAAAAATACCAAAATACCAAAATACCAAAAAGTGCAAGTGGATAAATAGGTAGCGCTCCGGTGGGAAGGTAAACGGCGTTTCCGTGCGCTGCTCTGGTTTCGCCAGAAGTGGTACCTATTTATCTACTTGCACCGGTGTGCTTTTGAACTGCTAGGTTGGCAGGAGCTGGGACAGGGCAACGGGAGCTCACTCCGTCGCAGGGATTCGAACTGCTGACCTTCTGATCGGCAAGCCCAAGAGGCTCAGTTGTTTAGACCAGTGTTCCCCAACCTTGGGCCTCCAGCTGTTTTTGGACTACAACTCCCATCATCCCTCGCTAGCAAGATCAGTGGTCAGGGATGATGGGAATTGTAGTCCGAAAACAGCTGGAGGCCCAAGGTTGGGGAACACTGGTTTAGACCACAGCACCACACTGAAATTTGAAAGCCCAAAGTCCCCCAATTGGTTGCTAGGCTCCAGCTCCCACCAGCTGCATAGGCAATGGTCAGAGATGATGGAGGCATAACATGGCTCCCACAGGTGGGCCAAAGTCTCTTCATCCCTGGTCAAGGGAGAAGCTCAGGCCTGTCACCCTTGTCGCACCGCAGAGTGGGTGAGCTCTTTCTGCTTCCAGCCTCCGCTGCTCCACCAAACGGCCATCTGCACATGTGCAAAGTTCCAGTATTTCTCCATTTGGGTAATAATTTTTAAAATCTCTCCTTGTATTTCACAGACATCGAGACAGGCTTCTTCCCGGGGATGATGTCGGAGATAGAAGAGATCATGGAAAACCGGATCCTGGGCAGAACAATAGCTGACAGTAAGTTGAATTATCTGTGGGTGAAATTTGAAATTTTATTATTATGGTCAAAGACCAGTTCCAGCCCACATACAATATCAAAGAAATCATAAAACACAATAGGGATACATTTGAGTTTTATCTGTGGGTGGTTTGTTTTTTCATGTGCAAGTAAGTTTCGATGGCTGTTGTTTTCTTACAAAACGACGATGCAGAATTATATGTTTTTCTAAAGCCCCATCAGTTTTATATGTTTTTCTAAAGCCCCATCAGTTCATTCTCTGGCAACTGGCAACTGCAGCCACCACCAGAAAACATCTCCCTCAGTTGCAAGTTGGGGGGGCTCCTTGCCAATCAGTCAATCAATTTTATTACAGCAAAAGCCAGCAACACAAAACAACATACACTTGGGCAAAAAAAAATAATGAAAGGCACAAATACAGGATGGGTGACACCTGGCTTGAGAGCAGTACATGTGAAAAGGATCTAGGAGTCTTGGTAGACCATAAACTTGACATGAGTCAACAGTGTGATGCAGCAGCTCAAAAAGCCAATGCAATTCTGGGCTGCATCCATAGGAGTATAGCATCTAGATCAAGGGAAGTAATAGTACCACTGTATTCCGCTCTGGTCAGACCCCACCTGGAATACTGTGCCCAGTTCTGGGCACCACAGTTCAAGAAGGATACTGACAAGCTGGAACGTGTCCAGAGGAGGGCAACCAAAATGGCCAAAGGCCTGGAAACGATGCCTTATGAGGAACGGCTTAGGGAGCTGGGTATGTTTAGCCTGGAGAAGAGAAGGTTAAGGGGTGATAGGATAGCCATGTTCAAATATATAAAAGGATGTCATATAGAGGAGGGAGAAAGGTTGTTTTCTGCTGCTCCAGAGAAGCGGGCACGGAGCAATGGATTCAAACTACAAGAAAGAAGATTCCACCTCAACATTAGGAAGAACTTCCTGACAGTAAGAGCTGTTGGACAGTGGAATTTGCTGCCAAGGAGTGTGGTGGAGTCTCCTTCTTTGGAGGTCTTTAAGCAGAGGCTTGACAGCCACCTGTCAGGAATGCTTTGATGGTGTTTCCTGCTTGGCAGGGGGTTGGACTGGATGGCCCTTGTGGTCTCTTCCAACTCTAGGATTCTATGATTTCTGTGAATTTCTAACGCGACACAACTTTCCTTGCAGACTTAATCCGAGATATGGTGGAAATGAGGCTAGACTGTTACGAGCAAAAAGTGTTGCCGGTCCGGCCAGACATCGTCCTGCCCCCCGGCCCGGAAGACGAGACGATTCCCTCCATGGAATTCTTGCTTGGCGTGACCCCGGATTCACAGGCAGTCGTGGAACAGCTGGAAGACCTTGCCATGCTGGAAGCGTTGGATCAGCCAGATCTTTCCGGCCAGTTGGAAGCCTTGGATAAGCTGGAAGCTCCTGGCGAACCCGAAGCCGCAGAACAGCCACCGATTTCAGGCCAGCCGGAAGCCCCAGACCAGCCGGAATCCGCTCCAGATCAAGAAAAAACAGCAGAAGAGCCGGAAGCCAAGCAGCCAGAACCACAGTGATGATTGAATGAATCAGGTAGGGCGTGCATGAATTAGTTCTTCAGTCCCCAAAATTATTATTATTATTATTATTATTATTATTACAGTGGCACCTCTGGTTGTGAACGGGATCCGTTCTGGAGCCCCATTCGCAACATGAGCAACACGTAACATGAAGCGTTGCGCCTGCGCATGTGCACAGCGCGATTCTGCGCTTCTGCGCATGCGCGCGGCATCATTTTGCGCGTCTGCACCATGCGCAAATCGCTGAACCCGGAAGTAGCCCGTTCCGGTACTTCTGGGTTTGGCGCGTTCGTAACCCGTGACGAATGCAACATGAAGCAAACGTATCCAGAGGTACATCATCATCATCATCATCATTATTATTATTATTATTATTATTATTATTATTATTATTATTATATCCCACCTTTCCCCAGACTGAAATTCAAGGCAGTTTGCAGATATTATTATTGTTGCAAAAGTTGGTTGCCACCCCCGCTCGCTGCAAGAGTGGGGGGTTATAGGGGGTCCCCAGAAAATTCATGGAGACAGCCCTGTTTCAAATTCCCGGTTGCATCAAACCACAGGAGGGTAGCGGCCCCCTTTCGCTCGGATCCTGCTTGCTGGTTTCCCACAGGCATCTGGTCGGCCGCTGTAAGAAGAGTGTGCTATAATAATAATAATAATAATAATAATAATAATAATAATAATAATAATAATAATAATTTATTATTTGTACCCCGCCCATCTGACTGGGCCTCCCCAGCCACTTTGGGCGGCTTCCAACAAAAGATTAAAAATACAATAAAACATCAGACATTAAAAGCTTCCCTAAACAGGGCTGCCTTCAGATATCTTCTAAAAGTCAGATAGTTGTTTATTTCCTTGACATCTGATGGGAGGGCATTCCACAGGGCAGGCGCCACCACCGAGAAGGCCCTCTGTCTGGTTCCCTGTAACCTCACCTCTTGCAATGAGGGAACCGCCAGAAGGCCCTCAGCGCAGGATCTCAGTGTCCGGGCTGAATGATGGGGGTGGAGATGCTCCTTCAGGTATACAGGACCGAGGCCGTTTAGGGCTTTAAAGGTCAGCACCAACACTTTGAATTGTGCTCGGAAACGTACTGGGAGCCAATGTAGATCTCTCAGGACCGGTGTTATGTGGTCCCGGCGGCCGCTCCCAGTCACCAGTCTAGCTGCCGCATTCTGGATTAATTGCAGTTTCCGGGTCACTAGATGTCGCCATTGGCCCTGATCCAGCAAGACCCTTTTTTTTACATTCTTAGGTTTGCCTCTCCCCTTCCAACCCCTTTTCCTTTTGTAAGGCTGCCTTCATAAAAACCGCTTGGGGAGGTTTTTGTTGTTGTTTTGGCCGACCGGCAGAGTAAAAAATAATAATACTTCAAATAAAATAAAACAGAATGTGGTTTAAGGGAAACCATTATTGTTAGCAAGGGGGGGGGACTCTCTTTCTCTCTCTCTCTGTGCTGATATTTATTGTCAGGTCCGGATTTAGGTGGGATGAGGCCCTAAGCCAGGGGTCAGCAAACTTTTCCAGCAGGGGGCTGGTCCACTGTCCCTCAGACCTTGTGGGGGGCCGGTCTATATTTTGAAAAAAATATATATGAACAAATTCCTATGCCCCACAAATAACCCAGAGATGCATTTCAAATAAAAGCACACATTCTACTCATGTAAAAACACGCTGATTCCCGGACCGTCCGCGGGCCGGATTTAGAAGGCGATTGGGCCACATCCGGCCCCCTGGCCTTAGTTTGGGGACCCCTGCCCTAAGCTACTGAAGGTCATGGGGCCCTTTATATGGCCAGCTGTCCTTTGTCAGCAACAAATTGTCACTGTTTTTTCTGTTGAATATATGCTATATGGTCATTTATGGACCTAATAGGCTAGCAGGCGGGGCCCATTATTAAGCTCTAACTTAAAATGATTTTTTATTCATAACAAACTTAATAATAATCATAATAATCATAATAATCATAATAATAATTTATTATTTATACCCCGCCCATCTGGCTGGGTTTCCCCAGCCACTCTGGGCGGCTTTCAACAGAGCATTAAAATACAATCCTATATAATAAAGAGCCTGTGTCCCTCCGTACCACTTTCCGTCCGTCAGAGGAAATCGGAAGTGCGCCTGCGCGGAGGACACAGACCAATAGGAGCGCGGGCAGAGGCGCGAAGCGCCTCTGCCCGCAGCCTCCTCCTGTCGGCCATCTTAGCGCGCTGCCGGGGTGCCCCTGTCCGCCTGCGCTCACCCGCTGCCGCCACCTCCAAGGCTGCCCCCGCTCGGCAGGCTCTGGCTGCGGCTCCGGTGGGATGCGCGGCAGCCCTCTGGCCGCCCGATACTCCCGCAAGCCGCGGGGCAAGCCGCTGTGGCGGAGGGGGCGCGTAGCGCCCCTGCCCGCAGCCCTCTGGGCGCCCGATACTCCCGCAAGCCGCGGGGCGGAGCCTCCCACTGCGAGCGCCGCCTCGCCTCTCCTTCCCCGGGAGAGGCATGTGGTCTCTCCGGGAGCCGGAGGAACAAAAAACAGTGGGGAGGGGGAGTAGGAGACTGAGCCCGGTGGCCGCTCCTTCTCCCTCACACTCTCCCATCCCAGCGCACGCAGCCTTCACCTCCAGGGTAGCAGCGGCGGCAGCAGCGGGAACAGCGGGCTCCCTGGGGTCCGGGCCCGGAGCGGTTGCCGGCTCAGCCGTGCCCGCTCCGGGTGCGTGCGGGGCGGTGTCGGGGGTCTCTCGGCGCGCCGCTACCCGTGATGCGGAGGTCGGGGCTGGGCCGAGGGTCCCGACCGACGGCCCGCCTTCTCTCCCCTCCCAGCGCAGGCAGCCTTCGGCGGGAGGGCAAGAGCCCTCACACTCTCCCTTCGCCGAAGGAGCGCATGCGTAATAGCGCTCTCCTCGCTCCCAGTCCCGCTCTCTTCAAACAGCAGACAACAGCAGACGCGCACTCGGCTCGCTCGCTTGACAGGCGCGCAGGAGCGAGGGGTGTGTGGTGTCTGCGTGTTGTGTGTGCGTGGGGAAGGGACGGGCCTGAAGCCAGTGGTGGAGAGAGGGCCCAGGATTAGGGCTTGGGCAGCGAGGCAGGGAACGGCGAAGCCTGCAAGAGGGCTGCCTGGGAGAGGCTTTCCAGGAGGAGCCTTGCAGCGAGAAGCGAGGCGGGAGGCGCTCTGAATATTCCCGGCAGGAGGAGGGTGGGGGAAGCAGAAGCAGCCGCCGCCGCCGCCTCCCGGCTGTTGCTTGGCTGTGTGTGTGTGTGTTTCCGTGCGTGTCTGGAGGAAGCGCTGCTGCTGCTGCGTTAACCTCGCGCTATATTTATTTACTCCGTGCTCCTTCCTTCCTGTCGGGCTCTTCCTCTTCCTCGGCCAGGTCCACTCCCTTTCCCTACCTGGCGAGGGTCTCTGTGCTTTGCCCCCTCCGCCTCTCTGCGTCTGGCTCTCGGTCCCCTCCATGCACATCATGGTGGTTTGGATGGTTGGATGAAGGGGAAGGTAGGGAGAAAGAGAGAGAGAGGAGAAAGAGGCGTTTCTGTTTCGCTGACCCCTCCCCCCCGCTTCCACCCCATCGGGACCAGCCGTCCTGCCCTCCTGCCTCTTCCCTTCCTCGGCTCGCCTCTGCTGTGCTTTGCCTGAGGTGCGCGTGATAAGGCGGGAGCAGGAGCCACGGCAAGAGCCAGGTGGCGAGGGGGAGGAGGGAGAGCGGAGAGACCATGAGCAAATTTAACATCAGGAAGTCTGCTTTTACAAATGTTTGACCACATACGGTATGTTCTAGCGCCCGCCCGTTATCTCAACGGGCTTAAAACACTAGTAATCTATAAAACATTAAAAGCCTCCCTAAACAGGGCTGCCTTCAGATGTCTTCTAAAGGTCTGGTAGTTGTTGTTTTCTTTGACATCTGAAGGGAGGGCGTTCCACAGGGCGGGTGCCACTACCGAGAAGGCCCTCTGCCTGGTTCCCTGTAACTTGGCTTCACGCAGTGAGGGAACCGCCAGAAGGCCCTCGGCGCTGGATCTCAGTGTCCGGGCAGAATGATGGGGGTGGAGACGCTCCTTCAGGTATACAGGACCGAAGCCATTTAGGGCTTTAAAGGTCAGCACCAACACTTTGAATTGTGCTCGGAAACGTACTGGGAGCCAGTGTAGGTCTTTCAAGACCGGTGTTATGTGGTCTCGGCGGCCGCTCCCAGTCACCAGTCTAGCTGCCGCATTCTGGATTAGTTGTAGTTTCCGGGTCACCTTCAAAGGTAGCCCCACGTAGAGCGCATGGCAGTAGTCCAAGCGGGAGATAACCAGAGCATGAACCCCTCTGGCGAGACAGTCTGCGGGCAGGGAGGGTCTCAGCCTGCGTACCAGATGGAGCTGGTAGACAGCTGCCCTGGATACAGAATTAATCTGTGCCTCCATGAGGCACATGGAGTCCAAAATGACTCCCAGGCTGCGCACCTGGTCCTTCAGGGGCACAGTTACCCCATTCAGGACCAGGGAGTCCTCCACACCTGCCCGCCTCCTGTCCCCCAAAAATAATGCTCACACATCGGCATTTGGCAATAGCAAAAGTTCCTTTACAAAGACTCATAATCTAGTCTCTAGGAACTTACTATAACATGAAATAATAATAGGTGTAAATATATGATGCAAACTACTAAAAAGAAGAAATATAGGTGTTTAAAATTAGGTTGGAGTAAGGGAATTTGATAAGGCTTGAGGAAAGGATCAGAAGCAATGAGGTGCTGAGGATTGAAATAAGGAGTTAGTTTAAGTAAAATGATTTTGGTATTTTATGTTATTGTGAAGTTTATGAACTTGGAAAACTGACAAAGAGGATAGATAATGAATTCAACAGAGGGGGACTTGAGGAAGTCAACCGAAATATGAAATTGAGGAAAGGAGGGATACCTGGCCCACAGAATTGGGCCAGGCCTAAGCAATGATATTTAAATATACTCGAGTATAAGCCTAGTTTTTCAGCACATTTTTTGTGCTGAAAAAGCCGCCCTCGGCTTATACTCGAGTGAGGCAGGCAGTGGCTCCTACGAAGCTTTCCCAGGTTTTTTGTGGTGAAATTGGGTGCCTCGGCTTATATTCGGGTCGGCTTATACTCGAGTATATACGGTAGCTGCGTTAAATGTACAATGTCTGTGGTTTTCCCGGTGAGAGAAGGGGATGGAAATGTGCTTCCCTCAGTGAGAGGGGGGAAGGATGAAAATTTAATGGTATTGTTAAGTGCTTAAAATTGTGAAAATCAATAAAAAAAATTGGAAAAAACAAACTACTAATAATTATAAATGGCAGAATGTAGTGTCATAAGAGGTCACCCTACCCTCCTACACTGTACCCCACGAACAGAGAGGGGACCCTGGCTTCCTGGACTTCAACCACCACAACTCTTGACATCAGGGAAGCCATTTCAAGGAAATAGAACCTTTTCCTTACCTATGTGTGACCTACAGGAGACCCCAGATTAAGATCAATTTCCCTCTCCACTCCCCTCTGCATGCATATCTCCGACACTTATCACTTCCCTGTAAGCAAACTATCGTGTCAGCAGAACCACCTGCATAGATCTACATAAGCCGATCTACATAAGCCGCAGGATGACTCCCTTGTCAGGAAACCTTTTGTTATCCAGAATGTGTGTTTGGGAGGGGTCGAGGAGGGATGACCAGGTGTGGGAAATTCTCAAGTTACCTCCTCTGACCCTCCCAAGTTATGTAGCCGTGATGTATCTGAGGGGTGGTCCTGGGTTACACCCCTTTTCGTGATGTATGTATGATGTATAGGGGGTTGGTCTTGAGCCAAGTGGGGGGGAATTTCAAAGTCTATATAGGAGCGGACACACCATTGTCCTGGGTTCTCTCCTTATCGTACCTGCTACGTGATGGGAAACCTCTGTTGCAACAGATTCAATAAATGGGAAGCTGCGCTTTGCTTTTGATAACTCTGGTGTGGTCTCTGTCTGTGGCACAAGGGGAAAAGCTCTAAAATTCCAGCTCTTCCCAGGGAGAAAAATCCGGACTCCCCCTTGGGAAAACCGGACCCAACTTTATGCCTTTCCTAGTAAATTTTGCTTACTTCATTAGGTACCCTATATATAGAAAGGAACAAACCAGTGATATTTGAGGGAGCAGGCTAGCAGGCGGGGCCATGACTTATATCACAGGAGCCTACACAACACAAAACACTGTTGCTGTATGTAGGTTTTATCTTATTTGTTTTTTTATCTTATATTCTGGAAATGTACATCCAGTCTTTTCTCCCTTTAAATTTTTTGGGGGCCCCCCAAGAGTGTGGAGCCCTAAGCTATAGCTTGTTTAGCTTATACGTAATTCCGGCACTGTTTATTGTGCATTTGAAGACTCAAGATTTCTTTATTGTCATTGTACAAGTACAATGAAATTGGATAAAACAATAATCATAATACAATTTTTCATTTAAACAATTGTTTCCCCAACCAAAAGTGTACTCAACACGAGTAACAGCAGTAAAAGTAAAAAAATTCCCCCCGCAAGATGGCAGCATTGCCGCAGGGATGTTTACAGCAACCCTTCCTGTCTAGCCTGTGGGCTGAGATGCGAGAGAGCAGCAGTGATTTCAGTTCTCCTCCTCTGGAATCGACTTCACTTTAGAGCAGGGGTCAGCAAACCTTTTCAGCGGGGGCCGGTCCACTGTCCCTCAGACCATGTGGTGGGCCGAACTATATTTTTTGGGGGGAAATATATATGAACGAATTCCTATGCCCCACAAACAGGGTGGATAAAAATCAATGATTTTTTTAAAGAAATAAAAAAATCGGATTTTTTTGATTTAAATCGGATTTTTTTTTAATTTAAATTGGATTTTTAAAATAAAATGCTTTTGGAGGAAAAATCTTTCTGAATATAGTCTTCTATTTAAGTTACATTGCAGTCCAAAGGTTATTCATCAGGAAATAAGGATTTGTTTTAAGTTTATCAAGTGTGCTAAAACTCAGTCTGTTTTTTTTAAAAAATGTTTAACCACATCAGTTAACAAACATGGATACATATGCTATCATGTTATTGTTTTAGTTAAATAATTTGTTTAAATGGTTATTAAGGAAATGATTATTTTCCTCCATCCAATAAAGTACAGCAGAAAAGTTGTCCAAATATAAACAGTTAACTTATTAAACCTCACCATAATTTCAAAGTTATCTGTCTATGTATTTCTAATAGTATAACCAAATCAGTAATTTTTGATATAACTGTAAAAACTACTCTGAAAATTATTATTCCAAAAATAAAACCTTCACATGGTTGTAAATATTAAGATTATACCAGCAAGAATGAGTCTTTCTGTAAAAAAAATATTTAAATCAAGTCTTACTGACTAGTGCAGTGATGGCTAACCTTGACACTCCAGATGTTTTGGGACTACAACTCCCATCATCCCTGACCACTAGTCCTGTTAGCTAGGAATGATGGGAGTTGTAGTTCCAAAACATCTGGAGTGTCAAGGTTAGCCATCACTGGACTAGTGATTTAAAACGTGATTTAAATCAATTTGATTTAAATCAAATCCACCCTGTTCACAAATAACCCAGAGATGCATTTTAAATAAAAGGACACATTCTACTCATATAAAAACACTCTGATTCCCGGACCGTCCGCGGGCCGGATTGGGAAGGCAATTGGGCTGGATGCGGCCCACGGGCCTTAGGTTGCCTACCCATGTTCTAATCTCCTACAGCAGAGGAGAAAGATAGGGGATAGAGGAGGAGAGAAGTACAGATATTCAATTGTGTTGCACAATCCGCCACAATGTTTGCTACAACCCTAGGTGGGTTGTATTAAAGGGTGCCGGAACTTGGCATGAACATCTCCCTCGTTCTCTATGGCACCCACCTGAGAGCTGAGTTCCAGCTGGGGGAAAAAGCCCTGGTACATAGCTGTCAACTTTCGGATTTGAAAATAAGGGATGCCGCGAGGGCGGTGCAATGGCACCAAGTAGCCTCGCCACCCTGCGCTCCAGAGACTGCGCGCGAACGGGTGAGCGAAAGAGCGGAGCGCATAGACGGCAGGTAGGCTGTCTGTCTGGTTGGGCGTGAGGGTCTGGCTGCACAAGGCATGCAAGCTCCGCCCCCAGTCGGTCTCAGACTCCTGATTGGCAGCCGAGCAACGCAGCTGAGGAGCCTCCCTGGCGGCAGGGAGGGAGAGGAGCTGCTTCCTTGGAAATCCGGGGAATTTAAGGGATATCAACAATCCGGGATAGCAGCGGGAAACGGCATTGGAATAAGGGAGTTTCCCGCCCAAAAAAAGGGAGGTTTGACAGCTATGCCCTGGTAACATGATATCTGCAGCACTTGGGAGGGAGGGACTTGTTCAGCCTAGAGTCTCCGTCACGTAATCGAGGTCAATTTCCACATCTTAAAGCGCATAGCTTCACCTGAAGAATTCTTTGGGTGGTAGTTCTGTCAAGGATATTTGATTGATCGATTGATTGATTGAATTTATATACCGCCCTATACCCGGGGGTCTCAGGTGGTTCGTAGAATAAAACCAAGATAGGTAAAGGTAAAGGTACCCCTGACCATTAGGTCCAGTCACGGACGACTCTGGGGTTGTGGCGCTCATCTCGCTTTATTGGCCGAGGGAGCCGGCGTACAGCTTCCGGGTCATGTGGCCAGCAGGACTAAGCCGCTTCTGGCGAACCAGAGCAGCGCACGGAAACGCCGTTTACCTTCCCGCCGGAGCGGTACCTATTTATCTACTTGCACTTTTTTTTGCCATTCTCTTTCCAGGGATTCCAGGAGGTCGCACCAACGCGTTTGTGCCAACCGACAAAACGCCGCTTTTAATTGGTCCTGGGGCAAGCAATAAATCGAAAGCTGCAGTTTTTCAAAAATACGTGCGAGGTCTATGCTCTTATTCGCCCCCTCCAAAAAAAACCTCGGCGCTGAGAAACGTCCCACTAGTTTTCAACAAATTCCTCTTTTTAAATTTGTGCATGTTCCCATTAATTGTTTGCAAGTTAAATGTGCCTAAATAAATCCCAGACGGCATCTGGTAGAAGTTTGTTGTTATTCAAGTACTGTTGAAGCCAGCGAGATACAATTTAGCCAGAGCTAAACTTGTGGAGTGGGTTTGATTTCAATGGGACTAGGAGTGGTGACAAAGTTCTGCCAGATCTGTGTGTTGACGTTCAGAAAGTTTTCAGCAATCTTTGCATTGTTTTAACCATAGTTATTTGCATTATAACCATAGTGTCTGCATTATTTGACCATAAAATGTGTTGTTTTTTTTAGAGAATGTTTGTGTGTATGTGCATGCATATATATATTTAGAAAGTATATGCATGCACATATATATATTTTAGGAAGCATAGGAAAATTTCATTTTTACCTAGTTGCCTTACAAGTCTGATTTATTCATGACTTCAGCAAAAAATGAGGTTTTCCTTTTAATGTTATTTTCCTAGTACGAAAGAAATCATTGTGGAGATAAATAGATTGGTTGTTGTTGTTGTTGTTGTTGTTGTTGTTCGTTGTTGTTCTCTTCCTCCCCCACCTCTGAACCTGTTTAATTATTTCGTTTCAAATGTTTCTCTTCGGAAAGCGCTGTTTGTGTTTTATCCCATAAAGCATTGCCGTTCGGTTGTATCCTTAAATAACTTTAATGCATTTCCATGTTTGTGTTTTGCCTATGATTGTATCTATCATTTTAAGATGATTTTGGTTTTTATGCAATGGTATTATATGTAGGGTTTTTTTCTGGGGTGTTATGTGTGTGGTGAATTGACCAAGAGCTCATCCTGACCTGCGCTTGTGCCATGTCTAGAAAGCACTGGTCAATGAGGTTTTCTGCTTGACCCAACTGACCTTCATCAATAAATCAATAAATCGGATTCAGCAGTAAAGTTCCGGTTTCCCCAGGGGAAAATGTCAAAGGCAAATGCGGGTGAGCCCAAAGACAGCAAAATCTCCCATCCTTCACATTTTCTCCTTCTCGTACAAAGCGAATCATTGGCGAGGGAGCAGAAAGGCTTATATTTCCGTCTCCTTCCAAGGATTCCAGCCGCACGTCTCCAGAAGAGCTCTACTCAGAACGAACCCGCCGAAATGAAACGGCTCGGATCCATTCCATGGGTGAAATGGATCCGAGTCGTTTCATTTCGGTGGTGGTGGGCGTTTGACTCTGAATATGACCAGCGCTGGGTACAAGCCCGTGCATCTAAGTTGAAAAAAAGTAGTGCTCCCTTTTAACGTTTGATCTCTTAGGAGACATCCTGCTTAAGAAACGGGAGCGTTTATCCTTTCTTCCTTCGTTTTTCCCTTCCCCAACAATTTCGCACCGTGCTTTGGAGCACCAATAAATATGGGTGGGTGGAAAACAGGCGTGTGTGATTGCAGCTCTGGGGTCCCTGTATAACCTACACAAATGGTAGCTGCTGGATGGCAGGACTTCAGATGCAATGCTAAAAGCTGCTACCGCCTCCTCTAAGGGAAGGATGGCCATAACCAGTGGGCTCTGGCAGATGCTGTGGGGCTGTCCTTCCCCCTAACCCTCCTTCCTGCCCCATTGCTGCTGCCACCTCCCCTTCCTCTTTCCGGGGTACAAAGGGTCCAGCGGTCAAGGTTTGCTGTGACCCAAACTCCCTCCTCGAGGCAGCGGCAACGGAACAGGGATCTATCCGGACCCATCAGCCCAGCCCCTGTGGCCAAGGAATGATGGGGGTTTGGCTCACAGTCTGCCAAACGCCTGCCATACTTGAAAGAACAGCGGAAGCTCTCTGGTGTCACTAAGTTCGTTGCGGCGAATGTCTGCTTATTGTCGAGGGGAGCGATCTGCCCGTTTAGAAAAAAAGCACACCTGTAGCATCCCGGAATAGATGTCCCTGATCCAGGCTCAAAGGAAGGAGATGCAATCTCGCCTCCTCTCTTGAGCAGCTGGATTTCTAAAGGCAGGGAGCTGGTTTTCTTTTTCCTTACACCAGGCCTTGGGAACCTGTGACCTGCGGGACTCCAGTTCCCAACAGCCCCAGCCAACGTGGCCCATAGAGAATGTAACCCAGAGATATCTGCTGGACCACAGATTCCCAGCTCCCACTTTGCACAGTGATTTCTCCTTTCTGAAGTGCTACGGCTATTACTGTGTGCTTTTTCCAAACGCGTAGATCAGCTCTGGAAACGTATGCAATGTCAAATCTGTTTTCCTCCTACCCGCTGCACCCCCCCAAAAAAAAGCATTTTGTGTGAACTGAAAATAAAGAAGATACCACAAAGTGATTCTGTTGTCAAGTACCGTATTTTTCGCTCTATAAGGCGCACCTGACCATAGGACGCACCTAGTTTTTAGAGGGGAAAAGCCCCATATTTTGATGATCAGCTCAAATATCTGCAGCTTCTTTTGCAAAGCAGAAAAGCCCCATTTTTTGAGGATCAGCTCAAATTTCTGCAGCTTCTTTTGCAAAGGAGAAAAGCCCCATTTTTTGAGGATCAGCTCAAAATTGTTGAGCTTACTTTGCAAAGGGAAAAAAACCCCTGTTTTATGGGGTTTAACTCACAGTTCTGCAGCTTCAGGAAGCCATTTCTACAGTTTCCAGACAGATAATCTAATCAGCCAGTCACGTAGGTGGGGAAACAGCCTCCCTTTGCAAGGGAGCGGGGCTGGAATCTCTCTCCCTTATCTCTCTCCCGATCGTTTGCTGAGCAGCTGCTCAGGGGGCTTCCTTTCAACACCCCCTTCTCTCTCTCTTTTTTAAAAAAGCTCGATCTGCTTTTGCCCCTGGGCACTTCAGCTCCAGGGACCACACATTCGCTCCATAAGACGCACAGACATTTCCCCTTACTTTTTAGGAGGAAAAGCGCCAAACTACAGTGAAGAACGTGCTCGATTTATCTTACCCCTCTTAACAAAGTTTATACCTTTACAATATTATTTGGAATCATCCCCCAAAATTTTACGAAAATATCTCTTGGAAGATTCTTCAAGTCTAGTATCATATGATGTGGCTAAATTTTTGCACTTTAGCTATTGAGAAGCGTAAATCTCTTTTATTGAATAACACATTGTAAAGCTCTTTTGTGCAATTGTTTTATTTTTGATGACGTTGTTACCGATTTTTACCTGTTTGGATTTATGGCTTTCTGTGCTGCTGGCTTTTGCCGTAATAAAACTAATTGAATTGATTGAAAATTGAAGCCAAAGCGCCAAACTTAATCCGTACCGGAAGTCCGTTCCAAAACCAAAGCGTTCCAAAACCGAGGCGCGCTTTCCCATAGAAAGTAATACAAAACGGATTAATCCGTTCCAGACTTTTAAAAACAACCCCTAAAAGAGCAATTGAACATGGATTTTACTCTCTAATGAGACCACTGGGCCATAAAATGAAAGCAATAATCAATGTACTGTGCTATAAAGCAAGTTGCGGTGTGGGCAGAGACAGTCACTTCCTGGTTGGGGGAAGGGCTTGCTGGCCACAGCTTTACTGACCGGACTGTTGCTGGGTAAATTTGCATGTTGCAAATTTTTGATGGACAGCCCAGCGTCCTATTTAAGATCCTGTGGGCGGATCTTTGACCACTCTGGCTGGAGCTTCGGATCTCCCAACCCCCCCTCCCTGGTATAGGCTGGTGTGTTAACCTTGCTGTGCCTGTTATGGGGTCGTCTCCGCTTAGGAAGAGGCCTGGTAGGAATTTTGTCCAATTGGCGAATTGGCACCTGCCTATTGGTTTTTGCCTACTATACAGCAATTAGTCACAACTTGTAAGGTTGGCGGTCAGGCATTGGTTCGGTGGTATAGGTGGGCGGTGCACACCAAGTGGTGATGTCAGTGTTGGGAATTCCATTAAAGGAACCAGGGGCTCTACATTGCTGTCCGAACCTGTGGGTTGCTGGGCCTTGCAAGGAGCCCCTGTGGACCCCTGGGGAGGGGGAGGCTCTGATTTCACCAGCCTCCGTTAACTCTCCCCAGCTAATGGTTTCCCTGCGCTGACAAGTGGTCAGCTCTGTCCAGTGGGACAGCTAGTCTTGCTGACTAGGAGTCAGCTTTGTCCAGGAGGACAATGTGAACCAATGCCTACGCAACCACTCACGTGATTTGTATTCAATAAAAAGTTGTGGCCAAAAATATGCCCAAAAACCCAAACCAAAATTCATGTTTCATGTGTGAGTTATTGGTGGGAATGACTGGGGGCCCTACACACGCAAAATAAATAAGACAGTATCGTAGATGATAAAAATAAAAATTATTATTATTTCCTTACCTGCGCTGATTATAGTCATTGTTTGGATGAGGGGCTTTTATCCATTTCTGCAGTCACACAATACATCAGTACGGTAGCTGAACTGGGTTCCGCACAGTCACAAAAACAAATGAACCGAAAAAGCCTCAAAAACGCAAAATAAATAGCAGAAGCAAAGCGCCAAACTTAATCCATTCTGGAAGTCCGTTTGACTTCTGAAATGTTCGAAAACCAAGGCGCGGCTTCTGATTGGTGCAGGCGCCCTGGAAACAATAGCCGACAGCCGCATCGGATGTTCGGCTACCGAAAAAACGTTTGAAAACCAGAACACTTACTGCTGCTGGAGGCTGGATCTGGGGTGTCTGCAGCAACCCAGTCAGATGGGTAGGAACAAAAATAAAAAATGATGATGATGATGGACTTGGATGTCCCTATTTTCATTGGAAAGGGACGCGGGTGGCGCTGTGGGTTAAACCACAGAGCCTAGGGCTTGCCGATCAGGAGGTCGGCGGTTCGAATCCCGCGACGGGGTGAGCTCCCATTGCTCGGTCCCTGCTCCTGCCCACCTAGCAGTTCGAAAGCACGTCAAAGTGCAAGTAGATAAATAGGTACCGCTCCGGCGGGAAGGTAAACGGCGTTTCCGTGCGCTGCTCTGGTTTGCCAGAAGCAGCTTTGTCATGCTGGCCACATGACCCGGAAGCTGTACGCCGGCTCCCTCGGCCAGTAAAGCAAGATGAGCGCCGCAACCCCAGAGTCGGACACGATTGGACCTAATGGTCAGGGGTCCCTTTACCTTTAAGCACACCAGGTGGGAGGGGCTGAGGGGTCTTCAGCACCCCCAAGATTTTCAAGGAGGGGGCTGGACTCCCCCTAAATCCTGTGGCCCTGCTCCGCCTCTGTCTCCCTGCAATGGGGGGGGGGGAGCCGGCACCCTTGCTGAGAAGTTGACTAGCTGTATTTATTCACTGGTGACATTCAGAGACCACCTTTATCTTCCAAGGATCTCAAGGTGGTGAACATCATTATCCTCCCTGTTTCAGCCTCGCAACAACCCTCCGAGGAAGGCTAGCCTAAGAAATTATTAGGCTGAAATAATAATAATAATAATAAATTTATTATTTTTACCCCGCCCATCTGGCCGAGTTTTCCTCAGCCACTCTGGGCGGCTTCCAGTCAAATATTAAAACAATACAGCATTAAATATTAAAAACTTCCCTAAACAGGGCTGCCTTCAGATGTCTTTTAAAAATAGGATAGCTGCTTATTTCCTTGACATCCGCTGGAAAGGGCGTTCCACAGGGAGGGCGCCACTACCGAGAAGGCCCTCTGTCTGGTTCCCTGTAATGAATAATGTCAGGTTCTGAGTGAAAAAACTAAAAACTCATTTAAAAGGACTCTGGCCAAGCCACGCCTCCTCTCCTTAAGCCACACCCCTCAACAGTGTTGCTCCGCCCCCACTTTGAGAGCTGTTTGCGTGGAATCTGTCTCCGAACTGCGATAATCGTCTTCCATGCCTGGATGTTGCGTGTTCACAACTCTCTGGCTTTCTCAGGGCTCGCTCTGCCTACTTTTCAGAGTCGCGCCCGTCACTCTGCCCAGTTTTGCCAGGGGCCGTGCCCCACCACCACAACCACGCAGCCCCTGGGAAGCTGCCCCCCAAGAAATGTGGGGCCTCCCACCCAAGCTGGGAGGTAGAAACCCATGTTCCCACCCACCCCTGCTTCCAGCCTCTTCCTCTTGCTCATCTGCAAACATCTGCAGCCTGAATCATAAATTAATCTGACTAAAACACAGCTAATAGACTTGCGGCGACCCCCGGATTCTGATCTTGACGGATTAGAGTGGAGAGCAAGGATCCGAGGGTGCCTTTCTCAGCCCTCTGCTCAATGGGGCAACTCCGAGGAAAAAAGTCTGCGAAGCTGCACATTCTGAGTCGGTAACGAGTTCCAGATTTTTTGTTGGAAGGGGGGGGTGCGCTTGTCAGCTGCTTTGCATTATTTATAGATCCCTTGCGGTCATCGGAAATGATGGGGTGGGGGGGAGGAGTAGGGGTCTCATCACTCCGGAATCAAGGCAGTGTGCCCCCGGGGATACGTTGCAAGTTTCGTTCGCAATTTTTCAAACAACGCCCCCCCCATGAATATTCTGTTTCCAGCTCTGAAGTAAGAAGCAATTAAGCTCCGTCCCTTCCTTAAGGAAGGGTTGCAGATTTACAATACTGGGGGGGGGGGGCAGGGGTTGCCAGGATCCTGAGGCCGATTAACACCCCTTTTGCAAAAGAATAAAAATAAATAAATCCCGGCTGGCAGGAGAGGTCGTGTACAAATTCACAGTGTGAGGTTTTGAAATCTGAAGCGCTAAGGTAACGCTCTAGCATCTCTGCACGGCGGTTGTGACATGATTTGTGGGAGCGGTACCCTGTTTCCCCTATTTTAAGACATAGTCATAAAATAAGCCAAAGGAGGACTTTTCGCATTTGCGAAATATAATCCGTACCCCGAAAATAAGCCATAGTGATAGGCGCAGTTCTGGAGGGCGCCAAGGAAAAGGCGGGGCTGGGCATCCAGTCCCGCCACCAAACCAGTCAGCCCCAGAAGCAGCGCTCAGGAACTCTGCAGAGCAGGGCACACAGGAAGGGGCAGCGGGCGCGACAAAGGCACTCCGAAGGTCTCTTTGTCCGCTCGCTCGCCCGACTCCGCTCGGCGCAGAGCGCACGGGGCGGCCGCCGTGGCGGAGAGGGAAGATGGCACGGGCTTTCCCTGCTCGCCGCCATGACGAAATCCCCCCAACCGCCCCGCGCGTCGCCCAAGAGGCCCCTTGGAAAACAAGGCTTCTGTCGAGTTTTGAGGAGGGAAGGCGGCGGCGGAGGAGCAGGAGAGAGCGCCCAGCGAAAGCGGGTCTCTCTGGTGCCCGTTTCCTCAAAGCTCAGCTTGGATTCTCCCCCGCTGCCAGCATGCAAACAAAGAGCTCCGCGCCTGTCCTGTCCTTCGCAGCCCCAGAACTCGAGCGTGGCCTTGCCAAGGTGTGCTTACATAATAAAAATAAGACATCCCCTCAAAATAAGCCATAGTGCGTTTTCTTGAGGGGAAAAAAAATATAAGACGGTGTCTTAAAATAGGGGAAACACGGTACATTTATTTATTTGGTTTTGTCATCATTGAAGTCAGGGGAGAGTGGGTTGCAATGGCAGCCGGTGTCCATCCCTTCCCCAGCGATCCCTGGCTCTAAACTGGCCTAAATGGGTTTCAGTGTCAGCCATACGGCTCAAAATAGAATCGCGGAATCGAAGAGTTGGATGGGGTCCCAAGGGTCATCTAGTCCAACCCCCTGCAATGCAGGAATCTCAGCTGAAGCATGCGGGGCAGATGGCCGTCCGAATAACACCAGCCAAGTGTTCCTTCATGCATTCCTTTATTTCTTTGTTCGTTCATTTATCTTCCGCCAGAGGGCATCTGCAGAACAGCTTGCCTGTCATGAAAACAACGCAGTCCCTACCTTCCAGGCTGACAAACACGAAAAAGGTGAAGCACAAAAGGAAAGAGGATTGGAGAGGGAAGAGGAAAGCAAGCAAACTCGGGCGACACATTCTTAACATTGCAGGGTTCTCGTTGAGATTTTGCTGACCAAAACCTGAATGGATGTGATTCAGAACAGTCACTGTATTGCTGGCTGGTTGCAGCAACAAAAACCTACATTTTTCTGGCTCATGGGACTGACCAGTCAGTCGTGTTTTGTGCCCCTTGACCCATAAGTCTGTTGTTGCATTAATCCACATGAAAACCCCATGCAAGAAGACTGCATTTAAATTTACAAAAGAAGAGCTTGCCGGATCAGACCCTCTAAGTCAGGGGTCAGCAACCTTTTTCAGCCATGGGCCGGTCCACTGTCCCTCAGACCATGTGGTGGGGCGGACTATATTTTTTTTTTGGGGGGGGGGGGATGAACGAATTCCTATGCCCCACAAATAACCCAGAGATGCATTTTAAATAAAACGACACATTCTACTCATGTAAAAACATGCTGATTCCCGTGGGCCGGATTGAGAAGGCGATTGGGCCACATCCAGCCCATGGACCTTAGGTTGCCTAAAGGTAAACGGTCCCTTTACCTTTAGGTCCATTAGGTCCAGTTGTGACCGACTCTGGGGTTGCGGTGCTCATCTCGCTTTATTGGCCAAGGGAGCCGGCGTACAGCTTCCGGGTCATGTGGCCAGCATGACTAAGCCACTTCTGGCGAACCAGAGCAGCGCACGGAAACACTGTTTACCTTCCCGCCGGAGTGGTACCTATTTATCTACTTGCACTTTGACATGCTTTCAAACTGCTAGGGACCGAGCAACGGGAGCTCACCCCGTCGCGGGATTCGAACCGCCGACCTTCTGATCGGCAAGCCCTAGGCTCTGCGGTTTAACCCACAGCGCCACCCGCGTTGCCTACCCCTGCTCTAAGTCCAGTATCGCGTTCTCGCTCAGCGGACAAGGAGCTCCCGATCCTGCGAACACTTCCGTCTTCATTTTTAACAGAGCAATTTCCTGTTACAGAAAGCCGGTTTGAACTCAATCATCACTGGGGGGGGACCCTAAAATTTAAAAGGGGAAATGGGGAGGGTAAGGGGTCAAATCCTATTCCATCCCTCCCACCCACCCCTTTCCACTCAACTTTTCTTCCTTAAGAAGAATTTCCCCATCCACCAACCCGTCAAGAGATCTGGTTACTTCTGAACGATGCTTCGGGGGGGCTTTGTGGTCAACAGATACCTCCGACTTGGGTGTTGCCATGGCGATAAATATATGCGGTCCCATCTTTCCTTCCTCACCGCCCCCCGCCCCTGCCCCCCCCCACTTGCCGGAGTAATCCCATTGTCCACAGATCTTCCTGGAAGGCAGTTCTCACGCTGGAAGAAGGCAGATGGCTATGAAGTCCGCCCTCCTTGATTTCCTCACCTGGGTGATGCGTTTTATGGCTGTTGGCGCAAGTACAAGCAATGGCCACGGTGCTCCGTGGGGCTTATTTACAGCCTGAATGAAATATTTCGGGAGGGGAAGCAGGGGAAGGGGGGGGCAGTGGAAGGAAATGGGCAAAAATAGGCACGAGGCTCAGCTAGGGCTGTTGGTTTAGACCAGCCTGAGGCAAACTCGGCCCTCCAGATGTTTTGGGACTACAACTCCC
The DNA here is from genome assembly GCA_034641385.1 of Darevskia mixta. NCBI lineage: Eukaryota > Metazoa > Chordata > Lepidosauria > Squamata > Lacertidae > Darevskia > Darevskia mixta. Next base: position 96,971 of record JAWWNH010000217.1, read on the forward strand.
ATGATCCCTAGCTAACAGGACCAGTGGCCAGGGATGATGGGAATTGTAGTCCCAAAACATCTGGAGGGCCGAGTTTGCCTATGCCTGGTTTGGACCTGCATGGCAGCACCTTATATGAGTTAATCTGCACTTCGTGGGAATGGAACACAAAGCACAGCTACAGAATATCCTCCAACATTTTTCCAATGAAAATAAAGGTAAAGGGACCCCTGACAGTTAGGTCCAGTCGCGGATGACTCTGGGGTTGCGGCGCTCATCTCGCTTTATTGGCCGAGAGCCGGCGTACAGCTTCCGGGTCATGTGGCCAGCAGGACTAAGCCGCTTCTGGCGAACCAGAGCAGCGCACGGAAACGCCGTTTAACTTCCCGCCGGAGCGGTACCTATTTATCTACTTGCACTTTTGATGTGCTTTCGAACTGCTAGGTGGGCAGGAGCAGGGACCGAGCAACGGGAGCTCACCCTGTCGCGGGGATTCGAACCGCCGACCTTCTGATCAGCAAGCCCTAGGCTCTGTGGTTTAACCTACAGCGCCACCCGCTGTGGTGTGCTTACCTGCCTGCATCACACATACAATCCAGGGGGCTGGGTGTGTGTGTGTGGGTGTGTGGGTGTGTGTGTGGTGGAAGCCCAGTACATTTCCGAGCACAATTCAATGTGTTGGTGCTGACCTTTAAAGCCCTAAACGGCCTCGGTCCAGTATACCTGAAGGAGCGTCTCCACCCCCATCATTCTGCCCGGACACTGAGGTCCAGCGCCAAGGGCCTTCTGGCGGTTCCCTCCCTGCGAGAAGCCAAGTTACAGGGAACCAGGCAGAGGGCCTTCTCGGTAGTGGCGCCCGCCCTGTGGAACGCCCTCCCAGCAGAGGTTAAAAGGATCAACAACTACACGATATTTTGAAAACACCTGGAGGCAGCCCTGTTCAGGGAAGTTTTTAATCTGTGATGTGTTAATGTATTTTAATGTTTGCTGGAAGCCGCCCAGAGTGGCTGGGGAGACCCAGCCAGATGGGCGGGGTACAAATAATAAATTATTATTATTATTATTATTATTATTATTATTATTATTATTATTATTTCTAGTTGTTGCTTGTCTGTGTCCCGACGTGTCTACATTTTGAAGTCTGCCCTACCGCAGATTCCCATCTCGGAAAGCCGTTCTGAGGCCTGCATGAAACCCTCAGACCCCTTGGTCTGGAAAACCGAGAGCCTGTGATTCCTTCCGTCTCATTAGAGGACGTGTAAACACGCTGGCCAATTTGCCGCAGCTTTAAACAAAAAAGAAGAAGGAAGAAAGAAAAATTGAGCTAGTAGCTTCCCTTCCAAAAGCTCTGCTATTTATGGAGCAATGTTTCCATGCCCTAGTGCCAATCAAAATGAATTTTTCAGACTTCCACGGCCTCGTTTTATGGTTCGTCATGGAAGAGGGAGCCAAAGGGCAGGGGAGAATAAGTCCTTATCCTCCTTTTCCTGGTTTTGAAGTCGGACGCAAGCTGCTGGGTGGGCACTCGGATTCTACAGCTGCTCTTGGAGATGAGCCGGTTCCCCCGGCTGCGTCTGGGGAGGACGGCGGAGGTCCGCCGCCCACCCCCCGCTAAGCTGGCACTAAATCCACTTGACAATAGGGCCATTCCATGAAAAATGAGCCTGATAAGAAAAAAATTATTTTTAAAATATACTTCTTTTACTTATAGTTTCATTACCTAAACAGATTCCAAACGTGCAGTCTAACCATTTTTTAAAAGCTAAAGACAAAAGAAGTTTAGTTTATGGACCTTTTTTTAAAAAGTCCACCTACGTAGCCTTCACAGAAGTTTTCAAGTTAAAAAGTTTTCTGATGATTGTCCCACCCGTGACAGCATTTTTTCCTTAATTTTGTATCGTTAAATTTCTTAAACTTAATTTCTGATTGCATAGTTGTAACCAATAAACATTGGTTTAAACAGATATGCTGAGTTTATCATTGATTCACCTCCCAACTCACAGAGTTTTTCCATAAATCAAACTTATCTCAAGCTCCATGTCCTTTTCTTGTCCCACCCGTGACAATACTTTAACATTTAATAAAATTGTCGAAAATATCCATAAAAATAATAATAAAAATTAGTAAAATGTTCAGTATCTTATTAAGAACAGTATCTTATTAAGAACTATTAAGAACATAGTTTAAATTTTGGTTGTTAATTTTTATGTATATTTACATAAAAATACACATGATAAAATACACATGATATTCACATGTGTGAATATCAAAAAACATGGTCCAAGTGTCCCACCCGTGACAATGGAATGGCCCAATACTACTGACAACAGCAACAAGGAGGCCCCCCCTGCATCTGCGGGGGGGGGGGTTAGCTGCTGTGGGGCGGTCCGTCCCACCCCCTTTCCCGCCTTGAAAGATGCAGTCAAGAAGATGTATCACCCTTTCCCCAGTTTATGGCGCATTCCTCATCGCTCTCCAATTTCCCGGGGAAGGTGGCATCAGCACCTGGCCTTGGGGGGGAGTGGGGAGAGATTCGGAAACGGCTGAGAGACCAGCAACAGACCAGCTGTGCTAAGAACAGGCAGACCAAGAATTTTCTCAGAGATTCCCCGTTTCCGTGGGTATTCCTGCACAGCCTGTTTCTCCCGTATTATACGTTTTTTCCTGTTTGCAGCTACAAAACTAAACGCAGATTTTTTCTAAAACATGGAACTCAGGAAGGTATAGCACAAATGCGGCAGCGAGACTGGGGACTGGGAGCGGCCGCCGGGACCACATAGCACCAGTCCTGAAAGGCCTCCATTGGCTCCCAGGACGTTTCTGAGCACAATTCAAAGTGTTGGTGCTGACCTTGAAAGCCCTAAACGGCCTCGGCCCAGTAGACCTGAAGGAGCGTCTCCACCCCCATCGGTCAGCCTGGACACTGAGGTCCACCGCCAAGGGCCTTCTGGCAGTTCCCTCACCGCGAGAAGTGAGGTTACAGGGAAGCAGGCAGAGGGGCTTCTCGGTGGTGGCGCCCGCCCTGTGGAACGCCCTCCCGTCAGATGTCAAGGAAATAAACAACTCTCTGACTTTTAGAAGACATCTGAAGGCAGCCCTGTTTAGGGAAGCTTTAAATGTTTGATCTTTTATTGTGGTGTAGTGGTTAAGAGCGGTAGACTCGTAATCTGGTGAACCGGGTTCGTGTCTCCTCTCCTCCACATGCAGCTGCTGGGTGACCTTGGGCTAGTCCCACTTCTCTGAAGCCTCTCAGCCCCACTCACCTCACAGAGTGTTTGTTGTGGGGCAGGAAGGGAAAGGAGAATGTGAGCCGCTTGGAGACTCCTTCGGGGAGTGATAAAGCGGGATATCAAATCCAAACTCTTCTTCTTCGCCACCCCATGTCCTGCCCTGCAAGCTTCCCAGAGATGTCTAAAGGAGTTTCCCTGCCTACAACAGGAATGGGGAAGTCCAGGTCTGAGGAGGATAAATGGGTCATCCAGGCCTCTCCTTGTGTATTTTTTGAATCTGTCTGCAACCTATGGAAATGCTTCTTACATGTCTGGATGGAGGATAGAGATGTATGTCTATCCCTGTATCTCTCTGGCTTTTTCTCCACCCAGCTTGGATGGGGAGACAAATGGGGGGGGTCAAAGGTTCCCCATCCCTGACATAGGGGATGGAAATAGTGGCAGACCTACATTTTTGGGGCACCCTGAAGCTTGAACGGTCATGGGAACCCCCGTGCAACCAGCAACAAGGTCTGGGTGACTACAGTGTGGTGTAGTGGTTAAGAGCAGTGGACTCGTAATCTGGGGAACCGGGTTCGTGTCTCCTCTCCTCCACATGCAGCTGCTTCTTCTTCTTCTTCTTAGTATTCGGTTGTAGCCCAGAGTGGTTAGGGAAACCCAGCCAGATGGGCGGGGTATAAATAATAAATTATTATTATATTATTTAGTAACACAAAACAATAGGATAGACAGCTTGGACCAGGTGGGAATGCAGAAGAGGGCCTTCTCATTGGTGGCTCCTCCCCGTAGGGTTACCACCCATCTCTAGATGGACAAAAGTGTCTCCTGTTGGGCTCGGTATGGGGAGGGAAGAGGCCTGGGGCAGAGTCCCAATGGTCAGGGACACAGGTCCAGAAGGCCATACTTGGCTCCCTTGTCTGAGCTTCCTCGCCCCTCAAATAGAGGAACTGTCAAGGACTGGAAAGGAGAAAATTCCACTTCGCTATCCCGAGAATATGGCTTCCTTATTTTGGAGTTATTTGATACGGATTATAAAAAAGCTCTTCCTAACGAGCCACTAATGGAGTGATTAAAATATCTATCAAAGCAGTCTTAAGATTTACCACCACATGTGTGGGTCTGTGTGATGTGTATTTGCGTGTCTCCGAAAACATTGCTGGAAAAGAGAGGGACGCAGGCTTCCAGCTCCCAGCTGAGGTTGGAGCAAGTCTATAAAACTTTGCAACGGAAAACCCGCATCTCTCTTTAAGCATGTTGCTGTAATTTATAGTATGTTTGCTGGCTCGGCCACGAAGGTTTTGAGGCCAGATGTATTATTCCCCCGCAGTTCTGGGTCGTTGCAATAGTCAAATGATGAACAAAGGAGGAGGATAAGCACATCAAAGGGGTGTTTTTGTGAACAACGAGAAGACATCGCAGGCTTTTTCTGAGTCTGTCAGTCAAGATCCCCCGACTGCACTGCCATTTGCAAGGTTGAAATGGTTCTCTCCTTCGCTCCAACCCGATCAAATGGGTTGGATATTAAGTCTCAACTGGTTGGGAATAAGGCTTTTGTAGCCCCAAGAATGGTGACAACAGTCACGAAATTAAAAGATGCCTGCTTCTCGGGAGAAAAGCAATGACAAACCTAGACAGCATCTTAAAAAGCAGAGACATCACCTTGCCGACAAAGGTCCATATAGTTAAAGCTATGGTTTTCCCAGTAGTGATGTACGGAGAGCGCAAAATATGGTCTGAAGCTCAACATCAAAAAAACTAAGATCATGGCCACTGGTCCCATCACCTCCTGGCTAATAGAAGGGGAAGAAATGGAGGCAGTGAGAGATTCATTTTCTTGGGTTCCATGATCACTGCAGATGGTGACAGCAGTCACAAAATTAGAAGACGCCTGCTTCTTGGGAGAAAAGCAATGACAAACCTAGACAGCATCTTAAAAAGCAGAGACATCACCTTGCCAACAAAGGTCCGTATGGTTAAAGGGGGTTCTCAAAGAGAGAGCCTGAGTTGCGGGGTGGGCATTGAAGCCATTCCTCTTGGTTTAGGGGAAGGGCTGGTGGCCACAGCACTTATTGACCAAATTGGGCTGACCAAATTTAAATAAGGCAGGTGATTGACAGCTCAGTGTCCTTTATATGGATCAGCACGTGATCCATTGGGCACTCTTGTCTGGAGCTTCGGATCTCCCGTCCCCCCCTCCCTGGTATAGGAGTATGCTTTGACCTTGCTGTGCCTGTCTAGGGGTCGCCTCCGCTTGAGGGGCCTAGTAGGAATTTTGTCCATTTGGCTGATTGGCCGTGCCTCTTGGTTTTTGCCTACTATACAGCAATTAGTCACAACTTGTACGGTTGGCGGTTAGGCATTGGTTCAGTGGTTGGTGCCATCCAAGAAGGATGATGGTGATGGGAATTCCGTTAAAGGAAGCCCGGGGGCTCAACATGCTTGTCCGAACCCGGGGTTGCAGGGCCTACGCAAGAGCCCCTGGAACCCCTGGGGAGGGGGAGGCTCCGATTTACCAGCCCCACTACTCTCCCCAGCTAATGGTTTCCCCAATCGCTGACCAGTGGTCAGCTCTGTCAAGAGGACAGATAGTCTTGCTGACAAGGAGTCAGCCCTGTCTAGTGGACAGTGCGAACCAATGCCTACGCAACCACTCACGTGATTTGTAATTCAATAAAGTTGTGGCCAAAATTATGCCAAAAACCTAAACCAAAATTTATGCTTCAGGTGTGAGTTATTGGTGGGGAATGGCTGGGTGACCTACACACGCAAAAGCTATGGTTTTCCCAGTAGTGATGTATGGAAGTGAGAGCTGGACCATAAAGAAGGCTGATCGCTGAAGAATGGATGCTTTTGAATTCTGGTGCTGGAGGAGACTCTTGAGAGTCCCATGGACTGCAAGAAGATCAAACCTCTCCATTCTGAAGGAAATCAGCCCTGAGTGCTCACTGGAAGGACAGATCCTGAAGCTGAGGCTCCAAGACTTTGGCCACCTCATGAGAAGAGAAGACTCCCTGGAAAAGACCCTGGTGTTGGGAAAGATGGAGGGCACAAGGAGAAGAGGACGACAGAGGACGAGATGGTGGGACAGTGTTCTCGAAGCCACCAACTTGAGTCTGACCAAACTGCGGGAGGCAGTGGAAGACAGGAGTGCCTGGCGTGCTCTGGTCCATGGGGTCACGAAGAGTCGGACACAACTAAACAACAACAATAACAACAACAACAACAGGCAGATTAGATAGATAGATAGATAGATAGATAGATAGATAGATAGATAGATAGATAGGCAGTGGAAGACAGGAGTGCCTGGCGTGCTCTGGTCCATGGGGTCACGAAGAGTCGGACACAACTAAACAACAACAACAACAACAACAACAACAACAACAACAACAACAGGCAGATAGATAGATAGATAGATAGATAGATAGATAGATAGGCAGTGGAAGACAGGAGTGCCTGGCGTGCTCTGGTCCAGGGGGTCACAAAGAGGTGGACACAACTAAACAACAACAACAACAACAACAACAACAACAACAACAACAACAGGCAGATAGATAGATGATAGATAGATAGATAGATAGATAGATAGATAGATAGATAGATAGATAGGCAGTGGAAGACAGGAGTGCCTGGCGTGCTCTGGTCCATGGGGTCACGAAGAGTCGGACATAACTCTCCCAGAGACTTCAGAGAAGTGTGACTAGCCCAAGGTCTACCGCTCTTAACCACCACACCACACTGGCTCTCCTAGCATCCTATTTCAATATGCCCTTGATTTAAAACCATGAAGACTATAATCTTGTTTATGTTTTTTTTGGGGGGGGGGCAGGGTGGAGTAGCCTAGCTTAATGGTAGAGCATCAGCATTATCTGCAAACCTTACCTGGTTTGGCCTTCAGGTAGGGAACCTGCCCATTTCAGTTTCTCTCCATTTCTCTCCCCCTCCCCCCAATCTTAGATTCATTTCTCCACATTCCGCATCACTTTGAGATTGCTAATTTTTAAGTCCACGCGAACATTTACCCGCATTTCGGTGTGAAATTCTCCAATTATACACAGTTTGCATGCAATTTTCCATAACATGCTCATTTCCCCCCCTTGCAAATCAGTTTCCCCTAATATAATACACCTTCCCATGTTATTTTCGCTTGCACAATTTGACTAGTAAATGCATTTTCATGCACGATTCTTGGCTGGAGAACCGCATTGCAACGTTCAGAGAAGTGTGAATTTTGAAGGGTGGCTGAGATTTGGTGCGTTGTTTCAAAAACAGGAAATTAGCCAAGCCCGCTCTTAAATGCAAACTGAATTGAATCAAATGTTACCTAAATTTACCGTATTTTTCGCTCCATAAGACACACTTTTTTCCTCCTGAAAAGTAAGGGGAAATGTCTGTGCGTCTTATGGAGCGAATGTGTGGTCCCTGGAGCTGAACTGCCCAGGGGCAAAAGCAGAGCGTGCTTTTTAAAAGAGAGAGAGGGGGGGTGTTGAAAGGAAGCCCACTGAGCAGCTGCTCAGCAAACGATCGGGGAGAGAGATAAGGGAGAGAGAGTCCAGCCCCACCCCCTTGCAGAGGGAGGCTGTTTCCCCAGCGACATGTGACTGGCTGATTAGATTATCTGTCTGGAAACTGTAGAAATGGCTCCCTTTCCTGAAGCTGCAGAACTGTGAGTTAAACCCCATAAAACAGGATTTTTTCCCTTTGCAAAGTAAGCTCAACAACTTTGAGCTGATCCTCAAAAAAATGGGGCTTTTCTCCTTTGCAAAAGAAGCTGCAGAAATTTGAGCTGATCCTTAAAAAATGGGGCTTTTCTCCTTTGGAAAAGAAGCTGCAGAAATTTGAGCTGATCCTCAAAAAATGGGGCTTTCCCCCTCTAAAAACTAGGTGCGTCCTATGGTCAGGTGCGCCTTATAGAGCGAAAAATGTGGTAATTCCACTGACTGTCAACCGCTCTCTGGGGATTTAGACGGGGCCTTTCTCAGCCGTACGCAAACTGCACCAGGGGTGTTCTGCATGTCAAAGACTCTTTTGCTAAGCTGCAATCCCTCTCCCAAAGAGACAACACTCTCCCTGTTGCTAAAGTGATCTAGTCCCATTTGACACCTTCTCCTTCCAAATGCATTTACCGAATCTTAACTTCTAGAGATCCTGGGAAGCCAGCTAAATATATTTATTTAGTGACAGGCAACTCCCTTCAAGATGGAGATTTGCAGTTGAATACCTTAACCGCATGATCTAAGGTTAAACACTCACGTGAAGGCCAGCAGAGAACATCTACAGTTCCTTATCAACCCAGCTAGAGATTAGAGAGAGATTCAGCGTGCTTTAATGGAAATTTCCAATGTTAAACCCTTTCAGCAACATACATACAGGCATTCTTCATTTCAGTGTGCAATTACACTTCGCAAAATAAACGCTGCTAGCAAGCTGGGGTCAGCTGGGGTGCCTAAGTCTGGTCCCAAGACTTGGCTAGAAATGTCTTCTGGAAAAGGCATCCAATAAAGGTTTTTGCTAAGCGATTATCACACTGGGTGTCGTGTTTTATTAGCATGGAAATTTGGCCCACAAAGTCCCAGAGCCAGCCTCTGCGTACGTGCAGTAGCTGGTTTTTGTTCTGTTTTGACCACTATAGGCTCAAGACGAATCCCCGGAGTTAGGACTGGAGGCAACCCAAGAAGCAGACAGGCGAGGACTCCAAACCTTGTAAAAGCTTCTAACGCCCCCCCCCCTCCAAACCCAAACTCTCCACGTTGTCCAAGCGACAAGGCGGCTCCTCTGGAGCAAGAAACCAGAGGTGGAGAGTTTGCGGCCACTCGGATCTTGCAAGACTTCGGTCCCAGTCACCCCTGACCTGGCTGGGTCTAACCAGAGCTTGGAGTCCAGCAAAACTGGGGGGCGCCAGTAGGGTGTGTCATTTTAGGGGAGGGGGCAAAACTTACATTTTGCAGATTTCTTCAGTGAGGGGGTCTTAAAAATACCTTTTTGGATGTGAGGAATTGAAGTCTGCTATTATGTTTAGGGACCCAGGTGACGCTGTGGGTTAAACCACAGAGCCTAGGGCTTGCCGATCAGAAGGTCGGCGGTTCGAATCCCTGCGACGGGGTGAGCTCCCGTTGCTCGGTCCCTGCTCCTGCCCACCTAGCAGTTCGAAAGCACATCAAAGTGCAAGTAGATAAATAGGAACCGCTCTGGCGGGAAGGTAAACGGCGTTTCCGTGCGCTGCTCTGGTTCGTCAGAAGCGGCTTAGTCCTGCTGGCCACATGACCTGGAAGCTGTACGCCGGCTCCCTCGGCCAGTAAAGTGAGATGAGCGCCGCAACCCCAGAGTCAGACACGACTGGACCTAATGGTCAGGGGTCCCTTTACCTTTACCTATTATGTTTGTGACTGGGCAACATTCAGCTTGGGCGCTTGACGAAGAAGGAAATCAATTACTTTCGGACGTATTAACATTTTACCTTCTGTGTTTTTGTTTTTTGTGCCTTTTCTATTTTTCTTTTTTATTCCTTTTTGGGTATTCTTTGTAGCTTTGTATTCGGATCAACCAAATGCCTAGTTAAAGCGGAATGTTTTTGCCTGGTGCCTAAAGGTGTATAATGAAGGCGCCAGGCGAACTTCCCTGGGGAGAGCATTCCACAGATGGAGAGCCACTGCAGAGAAGGCCCCGTTCTCGTGTTGCCACCCTCTGGACCACTCGAGGAGGAGGCACACAAAGGAGGGCCTCAGAAGATGATCTCAGGGTCCGGGTAGGTTCAAAGGCTTGGAAACGATGCCTTATGAGGAACGGCTTAGGGAGCTGGGTATGTTTAGCCTGGAGAAGAGAAGGTTAAGGGGTGATATGATAGCCATGTTCAAATATATAAAAGGATGTCATATAGAGGAGGGAGAAAGGTTGTTTTCTGCTGCTCCAGAGAAGCGGACACGGAGCAATGGATTCAAACTACAAGAAAGAAGATTCCACCTAAACATTAGGAAGAACTTCCTGACAGTAAGAGCTGTTTGACAGTGGAATTTGCTGCCAAGGAGTGTGGTGGAGTCTCCTTCTTTGGAGGTCTTTAAGCAGAGGCTTGACAGCCACCTGTCAGGAATGCTTTGATGGTGTTTCCTGCTTGGCAGGGGGTTGGACTGGATGGCCCTTGGGGTCTCTTCCAACTCTAGGATTCTATGATTCTATATGGGAAGAGGCGGTCCTTGAGGTAGTGAGGTCCTGAGCCGTTTAAGGCTTTATAGGTCAAAGCCAGCACTTTTAATTGGGCCCGGAAACTAATCGGTAGCCAGTGCAGTCGGACCGGGATCGGGGCAATCCTGCCCGCAGCCGTTCCCTGGGTGGGCTCGAAGCACCAATCTTTTGGTCAACATCCGGATGCGCTGACCCACTGCGCCACCCCGCTCCCAAGACTTTGGGAATGTGCAGGATTTAGCCTCGTTGCTTGTTGGAGCTGAGCCAGGCTGATCTGTCAGGCGCAGCGCAAGGCAACGACCCCACAAAGCGTGCAAATCAGCATTCCTCGCTGGCAGCTGAGAAAGCTATCACAAAGGGGATGAGGCTTCCCTTCTGCTTGCAGTCTCCCTGTTGGCCTTGGCGGCAGGGAGAGGCAACAGGGTCAATGGGAAAAGAAGGGTGAGCAGGAGCTGGATTCAAGAGACGGAAGCTCTCTTCGCCTTCAGTGTGGCACCGTTCAAAGCGCCGACAGTTTTCCCAGTGGAATGGTCTTCTTCTTCTTTGGCAATCCCTCGTAGCCAAGTAAGATTGTCTTCCATAAACACGGTCTTATCAGTGAGTCCGTAATAATAATAATAATATTTATTATTTGTACCCCGCCCATATGGCTGGGTCCCCCCAGCCACTCTAGGCGGCCTCCAACAGATATTAAAATACATTAAAATATCACAGGTTAAAAACTTCCCTAAACAGGGCTGCCTTCAGGTATTTTCTGAATGTCAGGTAGTTGTTTATCTCTTTGACCTCTGCTGGGAGGGCGTTCCACAGGGCGGGTGCCACTACCGAGAAGGCCCTCTGCCTGGTTCCCTGTAGCTTTGCTTCTCGCAGTGAGGGAACCGCCAGAAGGCCCTCGGAGCTGGACCTCAGTGTCCGGGCTGAATAATGGGAGTGGAGACGCTCCTTCAGGTATACAGGACCGAGGCTGTTTGCAGTGTTTCCCAACCAGTGTGCCTCCAGATGTTTTGGGACTACAACTCCCATCATCCCTCGCTAGCAATACCAGTGGTCAGGGATGATGGGAATTGTAGTCCCAAAACATCTGGAGGCACACTGGTTGGGAAACACTGGTTTAGGGCTTTCAAGGTCAGCACCAACACTTTGAATTGTGCTCGGAAACGTACTGGGAGACGTACTGGGAGCCAGTGCAGTAAGTGACTGTGGAGGCCAATTCTGGATCCACACGTCCTTCCACGGTGGGGACATTGGTTTCTGGGCGGGAGTTGATCCCGGTGAGGGTTTGCCAAGCGTGCCTTCCTCTTAGCACGTTTCTCCCTTTCGTTCTGAGTTCGAGTGTCTTCAAATCCCATGACACCTTTGGTAAAGGCTGTTCTCCAACTGGAGCGCTCGCAGGCCAGTGTTTCCCAGTTGTCGGTGTTTATACTACATTTTATTAGATTTGCCTTGAGAAAGTCTTTGAACCTCTTTTGTTGACCACCAGCATTACGCTTTCCATTTTTACGTTCGGAATAGAAGAGTTGCTTTGGAAGACGATAATCAGCATAGCTGTCAACTTTCGGATTTGAAAATAAGGGATGCCGCCAGGGCGGTGCAATGGCACCAAGTAGCCTCGCCACCCTGCGCTCCAGAGGCTGCGCGCGAACGGGTGAGCAAGTGCGTAGACGGCAGGCAGGCTGTCTGTCTGGTTGGGCGTGAGGGTCTGGCTGCACAAGGCATGCAAGCTCCGCCCCCAGTCGGTCTCAGACTCCTGATTGGCAGCCGAGCAACGCAGCTGAGGAGCCTCCCTGGCCGGCAGGGAGGGAGAGGAGCTGCTTCCTTGGAAATCCGGGAAATTGAAGGGATATCAACAATCCGGGATAGCAGTGGGAAACGGCATTGGAATAAGGGAGTTTCCCGCCAAAAAAAAGGGACGGTTGACAGCTATGATAATCAGGCAACAAAGTTGATGTTGAAGAATCATTGCTTCGGCACTGGTGATCTTTGCTTCTTCGAGTACACTGGGATGCTGAAACTTTGGCCTGATCTTTATGGAGCAGAAATCTACCAAGGGCTCATAGCCATGATGAGCCACCTGTTTAAGGACAGCAGGCTTGATGGAGCGAGCCAAAAAGAAAGAGAGGAAAGTCTATCGCTTCGATACCCTGTTTGCGAGCTTCCCAGAGGCTGTCCCCTCTTGGAAACAGGAAACTGGGCTAATGTCTTTTAGACACGACCATACAAAGCAGCTCTTATCTGCTTCCCCGTATCTGTTTGCTGCGGCTTTTTCAACCGCAGAGGTGGCCCTCCGAGGAGTCTGCACTCCCTTCCAATTTGTCAAAAGGAAACCCGTAAAAGTACACACATCAAGAGTGTTGGGGGAAATACCCTTTTCCTCCCCACGGCTGACTTCACACGCCCTTGTTTTTGGCAAGCCTCCTGATTGCTCCACATTTGGGGCAGGCGAAAGCAAGTTCCTCGCCCCGGAAACATGCCCAGCGTCACAGCAAGGCAAACCCTTAAAAAAAAACAGGCCCACAGCGCATTTTGAAGGCAGGCTTGCCATTTATTCAGGGTTACACCTGATCCTTTATTCCAGGGGTCAGCAAACTTTTTCAGCAGGGGGTCGGTCCACTGTCCGTCAGACCTTGTGGGGGGCCAGACTATATTCTGGAAATATCGCCGCTTTAAAGCCGGCGTACAGCTTCCGGGTCATGTGGCCAGCAGGACTAAGCCGCTTCTGGCGAACCAGAGCAGCGCATGGAAACGCCGTTTACCATCCCGCCGGAGCGGTTCCTATTTATCTACTTGCGCTTTGACGTGCTTTCAAACTGCTAGGTTGGCAGGAGCAGGGACCGAACAATGGAAGCTCACCCCGTCGCGGGGATTTGAACCGCCGACCTTCTGATCAGCAAGCCCTAGGCTCTGTGGTTTAGCCCACAGCGCCACCCGCTGTGCAAAAATCTCAAGGCACAGGCAAGCTGACCAGGAAGCAAGGAGCAGCAGCAACAGGGGTCTCTGAGTCTTTGCAGCCAGCTCCCTGGTGGAGAGGACGCCTTTGCTCATCCTGGATGCAGGATCACGACCCTATAGCAGGGATAAGAGGATTCGGTGCCTCCAGACCTAAAGGTAAAGGGACCCCTGACCATTAGGTCCAGTCGCGGACGACTCTGGGGTTGCGGCGCTCATCTCGCTTTATTGGCCGAGGGAGCCGGCGTACAGCTTCCGGGTCATGTGGCCAGCATGACTAAGCCGCTTCTGGTGAACCAGAGCAGCGCACGGAAACGCCGTTTACCTTCCCGCTGCAGCGGTTCCTATTTATCTACTTGCACTTTGACGTGCTTTCGAACTGCTAGGTGGGCAGGAGCAGGGACCGAGCAAAGGGAGCTCACCCCGGCGCGGGGATTTGAACCGCCGACCTTCTGATCAGCAAGCTCTAGGCTCTGTGGTTTAACCCACAGCGCCACCTGGGTCCCTAGTGCCTCCAGACCTAGGACGGAGAATTTGGGAAGCTTCCCCCTCCCCGCAAGGTGGCTTGCGCCAAGTTTACCGGTATTTTCCTTTCCCTCCAAGCCTGGCAAGTGCCAATGCTTCGTAGCCATCGATGGCACAGCGGGTACAAAGACAGGTCACCCATGGTGGCAGTGTCGTCTCTTCACACTCGGGGAAAGAGGAGCAAGCGGAACAGTCTTGCCCCGCGGATATTGGCAGAGCGGAGGCAGCCCTGCCTTGGACACCTTTTCCAGAACACAACATCGCCGCCTGCCAAAATCTAATGTGTCTTTTGGAGCTGCTTCTCAGTTGCACAAGTCTCTGCAATCTCCCAGATCGAATGTTTCCTTCCTCTGTTGCCTCGGGGCTTGCAAACAGTCCGCTCTAAGCTTAAGCAAGTTGGAGAGAAACCGAACCAAATCGCAGCAAGAGGGGGCAGCTGCCCAACAGCCCATTGAGGTCAGTGTTGTTGGCACCAACTGGCAGCAGCTTTCCAGCATCTCAGGCAGAGGCAAATGGCAAACCTTCCTGGTGATGTAGAGTTGCTTGTCTTCTGCTGTGCTATGTACAAACACCCTGTGGATCGCAGCTGAGAATCTTAACAGATTGAGGTTGAATCCTGACAATAATCGTGGTTATCTCCCACTTGGACTACTGCAATGCGCTCTACGTGGGGCTACCTTTGAAGGTGACTTGGAAACTGCAATTAATCCAGAATGTGGCAGCTAGACTGGTGACTGGGAGTGGCCGCTGGGACCACATAACACCGGTCCTGAGAGATCTACATTGGCTCCCAGTACGTTTCTGAGCACAATTCACAGTGTTGGTGTTGACCTTTAAAGCCCTAAACGGCCTCGGTCCAGTATACCTGAAGGAGCGTCTCCACCCCCACCGTTCAGCCCGTACACTGAGGTCCAGCTCCGAGGACCTTCTGGCGGTTCCCTCATTGCGAGAGGTGAGGTTACAGGGAACCAGGCAGAGGGCCTTCTCGCTGGTGGCTCCCGCCCTGTGGAGCACCCTTCCACCAGATGTCAAGGAAATAAACAGCTATCCTATGTTTAAGAGACAGCTGAAGGCAGCCCTGTTTAGGGAAGTTTTTAATATTTAATACTGTATTGTTTTAACATTCGATTGGGAGCCGCCCAGAGTGGCTGGGGAAACTCAGCCAGATGGGCGGGGTAAAAATTATTATTATTATTATTATTATTATTATTATTATTATTATTATTAGACAGAAGTACTGCTTTGGGTCCTGCCAACCTAGCAGTTCGAAAGCACAAAGTGCAAGTAGATCAATAGGTACCGCTGCAGCAGGAAGGTAAACAGCGTTTCCATGCGCTGCTCTGGTTCGCCAGAAGCGGCTTTGTCATGCTGGCCACATGACCTGGAAGCTGTACGCTGGCTCCCTCGGCCAGTAAAGCGAGATGAGCGCCGCAACCCCAGAGTCGATCATGACTGGACCTAATGGTCAGGGTCCCTTTGCCTTTACCTTTACTTTACTGTTTTGGGAGGACAGGGGGCGGGTGGATGTGGGGGACGCCCTGGTCCTGAATGGGGTAACTGTGCCCCTGAAGGACCAGGTGTGCAGCCTGGGAGTCATTTTAGACTCACAGCGGTCCATGGAGGCACAGGTCAATTCTGTGTCCAGGGCGGCTGTCTACCAGCTCCATCTGGTGCGCAGGATGAGCCCCTTCCTGCCCGCAGACTGTCTCTCCAGAGTGGTGCATGCTCTGGTTATCTCCCGCTTCAGTTGTCTGGGTCTGATGCTTCTCGGAGCCCCACAACGGCACCTGAAGGTCACAGGCTCCCCACTAGGGATTCCCAGTGCCGAGATATTTTGCACCACCCCTGCCAGAACCACAGTGACCTTCGCGGCAGGAAAGCTCTCATGGGAACATAGAATCCTAGAATCCTAGAGTTGGAAGAGACCCCAAGGGCCATCCAGTCCAACCCCCTGCCAAGCAGGAAACACCATCCAAGCATTCCTGACAGGTGGCTGTCAAGCCTCTGCTTAAAGACCTCCAAAGAAGGAGACTCCACCACACTCCTTGGCAGCAAATCCCACTGTCGAACAGCTCTTACTGTCAGGAAGTTCTTTCTAATGTTTAGGTGGAATCTTCTTTCTTGTAGTTTGAATCCATTGCTCCATGTCCGCTTCTCTGGAGCAGCAGAAAACAACTTTTCTCCCTCCTCTATATGACATCCTTTTATATATTGGAACATGGCTATCATATCACCCCTGAACCTTCTCTTCTCCAGGCTAAACATACCCAGCTCCCTAAGCCATTCCTCATAAGGCATCGTTTCCAGGCCTTGGACCATTTTGCTTGCCCTCCTCTGGACACGTTCCAGCTTGTCAGTATCCTTCTTGAACATGGTGGGTCTGCTAATGCAGATCAGCTGTAGCAGCGGTGACCTCATGGAAGACTGCCGGGCGATAATTAAAACGATCCCCTCCGTCACTTTATAAAAGTGGCTCAGGGCACCCACGCCCAGTCCCCTTTGCGGTGCAGCCTTAATGAACCAGTCATACCCACGTTTCTCCCAAAGCTGTCGGCAAGCTTTCGCGAAACACCCCAAGCCAGCTTGGAAGGAAAATCTGTTCACAAATTTTATTCCGGCTCCCAAGTCCCTCTCTACCGCCTTTTAGGGGATTCATCGAGTGTTGTTTTAGTGGGTGTTGAAAAATGGGCACATGCACAAACCGCTCTCACGCACGGTAAAAACTCCAAGCAGTTGCCGAGTTTGACTCCTCTACAAATGGTGTCTCCCTTTTGCCTCTTTTTTTTAAACTGACAACAACAGCAACAACAACAACAACAACAACAACAACAACAAAAGGATGTCAAATAGAGGAGGGAGAAAGGTTGTTTTCTGCTGCTCCAGAGAAGCGGACATGGAGCAATGGATTCAAACTACAAGAAAGAAGATTCCACCTAAACATTAGGAAGAACTTCCTGACAGTAAGAGCTGTTCGACAGTGGAATTTGCTGCCAAGGAGTGTGGTGGAGTCTCCTTCTTTGGAGGTCTTTAAGCAGAGGCTTGACAGCCACCTGTCAGGAATGCTTGGATGGTGTTTCCTGCTTGGCAGGGGGTTGGACTGGATGGCCCTTGTGGTCTCTTCCAACTCTATGATTCTATGATTCTATAACAACAATTATATTTATTTATATTTATATTTATATTTATATTTATATTTATATTTATATTTATATTTATACCCCACTGTTATGTACTGAGCTGAATCCTAGAACAATAGGATCCAGAATGCAGCAGTCTGATTGGTCCGCAGGAGCCACCCAATCCAGCTCCAGGTGGAAGTGAACCCACAACCTGATTGGCCTGCAAGAGCAGCCAATCAGGCTCCTGGATGAAGTGAATCCGCAACCTGATTGGCCTACAGGAATAGCCCGGAATTAGCCAATCAAGTGGGGCCCATTGTGTAAATAATGTATATACAGCAGACGTTTTGGGGAAAGATTCATTCCTTGCTACTATGAGCTGAATAAAGAGCATGAAATTCACACTTGACTCTGAGTATATTTCACCCGCCCATCTGGCTGCGTTTCCCCAGCTACTCTGGGCGGCTTCCAACAGAATATTAAAATACAATAATCTATTAAACATTAAAAGCTTCCCTAAACAGGGCTGCCTTCAGATGTCTTCTAAAAGTCTGGTAGTTGTTGTTCTCTTTGACATCTGAAGGGAGGGCGTTCCACAGGGCGGGCGCCACCACCGAGAAGGCCCTCTGCCTGGTTCCCTGTAACTTGGCTTCTCGCAGTGAGGGAACCGCCAGAAGGCCCTCAGAGCTGGACCTCAGTGTCCGGGCTGAATAATGGGAGTGGAGACGCTCCTTCAGGTATACAGGACAAAAGCCATTTAGGGCTTTCAAGGTCAGCACCAACACTTTGAATTGTGCTCGGAAACGTACTGGGAGCCAATGTAGGTCTTTCAAGACTGGTGTTATGTGGTCTCGGCGGCCGCTCCCAGTCCCAGTTACTTTGGAAGATGTTTGATTACTCAGGAACGGAAACGAATTGTGTACCTTTCCCTCAGTGGAAAAGCAGCGTGTGTTTGTATGTGCCCGCGAAACAGAACGGCAAAAAAGCAGCATACACAAGAGGTGTATTTACTCAGAAGTAATCCGCACTAGCTTTAAAAAGCCTCCTTCCCAAATGGTCGCAACAGGATTGCAGAGAGGGATGTAAACTTTCGTGCAGCCCTGGGTTTGTTGCAACCGGTGCTGTTTCCGTTCAGCTGCAGTTCGGCTTCTGCAAACGCCTACATTGTCCATCATTGCTATGGCCAAAATGAATGTAATTGATTATGTAACTAACTTCAATGTAGCTCACGTGGTTAGACTGTGGTGCTGCTGGTCAGAGCAAGGTTGCAGGTTCGATCCCTGTATGGGACAGCTGTATATTGCATTTAATGCAAAACTTTCAACATTCAAAACAATCCAGATTTACTCTGTAAACCACCTTGAGTCTCCGTTAGGGAAAAAGGTGGGATAGAAATAATAATAATAATAATAATAATAATAATAATAATAATAATCCTGCGCTGCAGGGAGCTGGACGAGACGATCCTCAGGGTTCCTTCCAACTCTAAAAAATTATATGATTCTATGATTCATTGGAAGGAAAACCTCAAAAACAAGGTAGAAAATAAAGTAGTTATGTACATAATGTTTGCGGACTTTTAAAAACAAGAGCAAATACTGCTCATATTCATTTGTGTGACCTCCATTCCTGATGAAAATGTGAATTTTGGCCTGTCCCTGGTTAGGGCATATGCAATTGTATAAAAATTCACGACTGCTCGGGTGACGTTTCCTGGATGTGTTTCAGAGATGTTCTCCTTCTCTCGTAAGCACAACCAGATCCGCTGTGGAATCCAGCACTATATTAAAACTTAATTATTCTTTTTAGAAAAGAAAAGAAAAAGCTGTTCTCGCCGGCTCATTAGCACACATGCATGCACAGCCTCTTGCAGAAGGAAACCTCTCCATTCTGAAGGAAATCAGCTCTGAGTGCTCACTGGAAGGACAGATCCTGAAGCCGAGGCTCCAATAACATAACATAACACCGGTCTTGAAAGACCTACATTGGCTCCCAGTACGTTTCCGAGCACAATTCAAAGTGTTGGTGCTGACCTTTCAAGCCCTAAATGGCCTCGGTCCTGTATACCTGAAGGAGCGTCTCCACCCCCATCTTTCTGCCCGGACACTGAGGTCCAGCGCCGAGGGCCTTCTGGCGGTTCCCTCACTGCGAGAAGCAAAGCTACAGGGAACCAGGCAGAGGGCCTTCTTGGTGGTGGCGCCCGCCCTGTGGAATGCCCTCCCTTCAGATGTCAAAGAGAACAACAACTACCAGATCTTTAGAAGACATCTGAAGGCAGCCCTGTTTAGGAAGGCTTTTAATGTTTAATAGATTATTGTAGTGTTGGAAGCCGCCCAGAGTGGCTGGGGAAACCCAGTCAGATGGGTGGGGTATAAATAAATGAAATAAATAAATAAATAAATAAATAAATAATTATACTTTGGCCACCTCATGAGAAGAGAAGACTTCCTAGACAGACCCTGATGTTGGGAAAGATGGAGGGCACAAGGAGAAGGGGACGACAGAGGACGAGACGGTTGGACAGTGTTCTTGAAGCTGCCAACATGAGTCTGACCAAACTGCGGGAGGCAGTGGAAGACAGGAGGGCCTGGCGTGCTCTGGTCCATGGGGTCACGAAGAGTCGGACACGACTAAACGACTAAACGACAACATGTTCACATGTGGTGGGGGTGTAAATATGTACAATTTTTCTGGCAAAGGGTGTTTAAGGAGATAACAGAAATCACAAGGTCAAAGCGGACCGAAAGTCCAGAGGTAGCATTATTATCAATTTACGATGGGGTGGAAGGTTTGCAGGCTAGGAAGGACTTGCTCACAAATTTATTGACAGCTGCACAAATTATTATAGCCAGAAAGCGGAAGGGGCAAGCAGAATATAAATGGAAGAATGGTATAAAGAGGTGTGGGGTATAGCTATTAATGATAAATTAACATGGGTATTGGGCTATTAAGGTAAGACGGGGAATATGCAGAAGAAATGATTCTGAGGAGATATGGAAGGAGTTTGTTGAATTTGTGCTGTTAAAACGGAAAGGGGTCGTCAAACCGTCACAAGAGGTGGGTGGGTATGCACATTTTTATTCTTATTTATTTATGATTATTACTTTGTCAAAAAAAACAACACCCAGGTCTGTGGCCACAACCGGGATCTTAACAGGAGTGGATTAAAAAAAGGTAAAGGGACCCCGGAGTGTTAGGTCCAGTCATGACCGACTCTGGGGTTGCGGTGCTCATCTTGCATTATTGGCCGAGAGCCGGCATACAGCTTCTGGGTCATGTGGCCAGCATGACTAGGCCGCTTCTGGCGAACCAGAGCAGCGCACGGAAACGCCGTTTACCTTCCCGCCGGAGCGGTACCTATTGATCTACTTGCACTTTGACGTGCTTTCGAACTGCTAGGTGGGCAGGAGCAGGGACCGAGCAACGGGAGCTCACCCCGTCGCGGGGATTCGAACCGTCGACCTTCTGATTGGCAAGCCCCAGGCTCTGTGGTTTAACCCACAGCACCACCAGCGTCCCTACCCAACAGGAGTGGATTCCATTCTCTCAATTGTGTGCCATTAGCTAATCTCCTGCCCATCACCTCCATGAAGGCAACCCGAGTTCTAGTCTTACGAAAGTCGGAGAAAACCTCTCTCTCCTGTTTATCCACCCCAGGTATCGTTTTATAAACCTCTCCCCAAAGTCATATCTCTCCAAACCCCCCTGGGCCCTTCCATGTAGGGCAGCTGCGCATAGCTGTCAACTTTCGGATTTGAAAATAAGGGATTTTTCCAAACTTTTGGATTTGAAAATAAGGGATGCCGCGAGGGCAGTGCAATGGCACCAAGTAGCCTCGCCACCCTGCGCTCCAGAGGCTGTGCGCGAACGGGTGAGCAAAAGAGCGAGCGCATAGGCGGCAGGCAGGCTGTCTGTCTGGTTGGGCGTGAGGGTCTGGCTGCACAAGGCATGCAAGCTCCGCCCCCAGTCGGTCTCAGACTCCTGATTGGCAGCCGAGCAACGCAGCTGAGGAGCCTCCCTGGCCGGCAGGGAGGGAGAGGAGCTGCTTCCTTTGAAATCTGGGAAATTTAAGGGATATCAACAATCCGGGATAGCAGCGGGAAACGGCATTGGAATAAGGGAGTTTCCCGCAAGAAAAGGGAGGTTTGACAGCTATGCAGCTGCGCCAAACCATCGGTCACGTTGGCTGCCCCACTCCCCTGGGCAATTTTCCACCTCCTCCACCCCTTCTTCTCCCCAGAGTGTCTCCCCAAAGCCAGACTCTCCAGACATCGCCTTCCAAGATGGCCATTGCCAATCTCCAGCTCCCTCCCCTCTCTCCCCCCTCCGGCCCACCCAAAGCCCCTCTTCTTTTTATTGCTGTGGCCGACCTGGCAGCACTTTCCTGTTTTAAGGAAATAAGATTTATGAGACTCCAAAGATGCTTAATAAAATATTTACAGAGTGTGGCTTTGGATGTGGGGGAGAGGGGCTGCCTCCCCTTCTGCTCCTGCCGCTGTCAGAAATCTGGGTGGCACAAGGCGCGGTAATATAAACGGAACATTTTTCCATTCCCCTAAACTCTATAAATCTTCAGGGCTGTCTAAAGGCACTTTGTTTTCTGGAGAGGGGGAGGGGGAAGGAAGGAAGGAAGGAAGGAAGGAAGGTGAAATATTTGTTGTTGTTCAGTCGTTCAGTCGTGTCCGACTCTTCGTGACCCCATGGACCAGAGCACGCCAGGCACGCCTATCCTTCACTGCCTATCTATCTATCTATCTATCTATCTATCTATCTATCTATCTAATCTATCTACCTACCTACCTACCTATCTATCTATCTGCCTGTTGTTGTTGTTGTTGAGTCGTTTAGTCGTTTCCGCCTCTTCGTGACCCCCTGGACCAGAGCAAGCCAGGCACTCCTGTCTTCCTCTATCTATCTATCTATCTATCTATCTATCTATCATCATCTATCTGTCTATCTATCTATCTATCTGTTGTTGTTGTTGTTGTTTAGTCGTGTCCGCCTCTTCGTGACCCCCTGGACCAGAGCACGCCAGGCACGCCTATCCTTCACTGCCTCTCGCAGTTTGGCCAAACTCATGTTAGTAGCTTCGAGAACACTGTCCCACCATCTCGTCCTCTGCCGTCCCCTTCTCCTTGTGCCCTCCATCTTTCCCAACATCAGGGTCTTTTCCAGGGAGTCTTCTCTTCTCATGAGGTGGCCAAAGTCTTGGAGCCTCAGCTTCAGGATCTGTCCTTCCGGTGAGCACTCAGGGCTGATTTCCTTCAGAATGGATCGGTTTGATCTTCTTGCAGTCCATGGGACTCTCAAGAGTCTCCTCCAGCAACATAATTCAAAAGCATCCATTCTTCGGCGATCAGCCTTCTTTATGGTCCAGCTCTCACTTCTGTACATTACTACTGGGAAAACCGTAGCTTTAACTATATGGACCTTTGTTGGCAAGGTGATGTCTTTGCTTTTTAAGACGCTGTCTAGGTTTGTCATTGCTTTTCTCCCAAGAGAAGATTGTATAATTCTGTGATCCCACCCTCTATTGGTCTCTTTGGATCTTAAAGATCATAATTGTTTGGAGGGGGGATTAATTAAGCTATTTGCATTCCGCTATCCCTGTTTTTATGCAGATGTTTTCTTTGTCTTAAGTTTTTCTGATCCTTCAGCACATAACCTGGAAAATTCTGAACGCTGAAACAGCTGAGGATGTTTTGTATGACCATGAACCAAACTAGGAGCTGAACACAGGGCTGGATTTAGGTTCGATGAGGCCCTAAGCTACTGAAGGTAATGGGGCCCTTTATATGTCCAGCTGTCCTTTGTCAACAACAAATTGCCGCTGTTTTTTTTTGTTGAATATATGCTATATGGTCATTTATGGACCTCATAGGTATCTCAAGCCATTTGCCCATGTGGCCATGCAACCAGTCCATGCAGAATGTAGGCACCCTATATATAGAAAGGAGCAAACCAGTGATATTTGAGGGAGCAGGCTAGCAGACGGGGCCCATGACTTACATCCTAGGAGCCTACACAACACAATACACTGTTGCTGTATGTAGGTTTTATTTTATTTGTTTTTTATCTTATATTTTGCGGTTCCTATTTATCTACTTGCACTTTGATGTGCTTTCAAACTGCTAGGTGGGCAGGAACTGGGACCGAGCAACGGGAGCTCACCCCGTCGCAGGGATTCGAACCGCCGACCTCTGATCAGCAAGCCCTAGGCTCTGTGGTTTAACCCCCAGGGCCACCTGGGTCCCACTTGGCTTATATAGTATTATTAAAAAGGTCCACCAGAGGTTGTATTTCCTGCGTCAACTAAGGAAATTTAAATTGCCCCAGGAAGTGTTGATCCAATTTTACAGAGGCATCATTGAAACTGTAATTCTATTACTGCTTGGTACGGCACAGCCTCCAAGATGGACAAGAAAAGGCTCCAACGAGCAGTAAGAATTGCAGAGAGGGTAATTGGTGCTAGCTTGCCTTCAATAGAGACACTCTATGGAAGAGAGCAGAGGGAATTGTTGCAGATCCTTTGCATCCCGGTCATCATCTTTTTGATTTACTTCCATCTGGACGTCACTACAGGACTTTATACACAAAATCGGCCAGGCACAGGAACAGTTTTTTCCCTCGTGCCATTAAATTGTTAAACTTGTAGTTGTGTAGTGGAAGGGGAGGTCAGTTATGGGTGGGGTTTCTTTGCTGTGTCATTGTATTGTGAGTGGAACAGTGTTTGTATAAGGTACTAGCTGACCCGGCCACGCCTTGCTGTGGCTGATTTGGTGAAATGCAAAAGTAAGATACAGTATGAAAGAGAAGCATATGTTTACTTACACCTTATCTCGTTGAAGTTCAGTCTATGTGTTCTCCGTTTGCCTCTCCCGTTTTTGTCTTCGTTTCTACAACTGTTTATTACTAATATTTTAGTCTATGAGGTTCTTTGTCCCAGTAGTGTTTGTGGGCGGTCTGACTGTCGATTGGATGGTGGTAGTGACGTCGGGAAAGGAGGAGGAGGGGTCAGAAACAGGTGTGTTGTGCTGTGCTGTTTAACTTCCACTGGAGGGTGCTATTTTTTTTGCACAAAATCACATTTTTACCTGGGAAATGTGTGGTATTTGTGCAATGTAAGTACATATGATCACTCCCATATGGGCATGGAACGTTGTGTCCAAATTTGAACGGAATCGATCAAGGGGTTACGGAGAAAGGCGATTGTTAACAAACATCCAACTTGAACGATTTTATATACAGTATATAGATTGCATCTCGTTCCTAAATTGCATAAGAAATTGCAAAGCGGGAGGAATAAATGCAGTACTTGGCAGAAACCGAATTGCAGTGGGAGGGAAACAGCGCTGACTGCGACGAAGCCAGATCGGGAGGGAAATCACCGCATTCCTAGCTGCAACTCACACATCTCAACTATGAGCTGAAAAGGAGCATGACTGGGTTAAGGTCAACTACGCCCTACTCAAAGTAGACCCACTGAAATTAACGAACCTCAGTTCTTACCTATGAACTTCAACAACTCTACCCTTATAGAATGCCACCCATCGTATCTTCGTCCTGATGCCGAATCAACACACCACACCAATCGCTTTTGTTCAGTTATTCATCTCTTTTTTAATCATTTCCCCCCCATGCCAACATTGCGTTTGCTTTTTAAGACACTTGCTTCTTCCTCCAAGAACTCGTATGCTTTCTTCCGACAAATAAATGGTAAAAGAAAAACGTACCTGAAAAGCAAGCATAGTTTGGCATCGTTTTGCACAATAAATTAGTAGAGGGAGGGGAATAAGATGGAGATGCCTTCAACACAATAGGTAGGATATATTTTAGGGTACGTAAATAAATATCATAAGTTACTTTGAATAAATAGAGCTCAGCATAATATACAGTGGAATTGCATCAACTTCTCAAGATAAATCAATGGACGGTGTTGACACCAGGTTTGGGAGACCCTCCCTAGGAACACAGATCGTTGGCTTACGCCAGGTCCATCTAGCTCAATATTGTCTACACTGGCCGGCAGCAGCTCTCCAGAGTTTCGCTTTTCCCAACACTAAGTGGAGACCACGTGCTCTAACACTGAACCATAGTCCTTTCCCCCAGCACATCTTTAGATCGCAGGGAAATAATGCATCGCGACAGCAGCCCTTTCTTTCCACGTTAAGAAATATCTTAATGAGCACAAGTAGTCATCGATGGCTTTTGATGGCTGGTGGCGGCCAGCTATGACACAGCTGCAGGTCTGGGACTGAAAGGAGATGTTTCGGGAGTTGGAATGTCGCCAGCAGGGGTGCCAAGTTGAACAAAATATATAAAAGAGGGAAGATAGGGTGGAGCAATAATATTGTCTGGAAAAACTACCATGGAAAATGGGATGGCAAGTTGATAGGACAAACAAAAATAAATTATTATGTATTGGAATTTTATGTGGAATTTGTGGGAATTTAATAAAACTTGAATGGTAATGCCCATCAACTGAGGGGCTCAAATATTTTATGGCAGTCAGCAAGACATCATCATCATCATCATATATTTATACCCCGCCCATCAGGCTGGGTTTCCCCAGCCACTCTGGGCGGCTCCTAACAGTATATTAAAAACCCTCCTAACAGAATATTAAAAACCTCAATAAAACATCAAACATTAAAAGCTTTCCTAAACAGGGCTGCCTTCAGGTGTCTTCTAAAAGTCAGATAGTTGTTTATTTCCTTGACATCTGATGGAAGGGTGTTCCACAGGGCGGGCGCCACTACCGAGAAGGCCCTCTGCCTGGTTCCCTGCAACCTCACAGGGAGGGAACCACCAGAAGACCCTCAGAGCTGGACCTCAGGGTCCGGGCTGAATGATGGGGGTGGAGACGCTCCTTCAGGTATACTGGGATGTTTAGGGCTTGAAAGGTCAGCACCAACACTTTGAATTGTGCTCGGAAACGTACTGGGAGCCAATGTAGATCTCTCAGGACCGGTGTTATGTGGTCCTGGCAGCCGCTCCCAGTCACCAGTCTAGCTGCCGCATTCTGGATTAATTGCAGTTTCCGGGTCACCTTCAAAGGCAGCCCCATGTAGAGCGCATTGCAGGGAGATAACTAGTGGCATAATCCCCAAGATAAGGGGATACCATCTCTAGAACCAAGTGGGGAAGGGATGGATGGGGGGGGGAAAGC
Organism: Darevskia mixta; assembly: GCA_034641385.1. Lineage (NCBI taxonomy): Eukaryota > Metazoa > Chordata > Lepidosauria > Squamata > Lacertidae > Darevskia > Darevskia mixta. Next base: position 123,115 of record JAWWNH010000217.1, read on the forward strand.
TGGTGGGGAAGTAGAGAGGCAAAACTTGGTACTATAGTCTTGGTAGACCATAAACTTGACATGTGTCAACAGTGTGATGCAGCAGCTAAAAAAGCCCATGCAATTCTGGGCTGCATCCATAGGAGTATAGCATCTAGATCAAGGGAAGGAATAGTACCACTGTATTCCGCTCTGGTCAGACCTCACCTGGAATACTGTGTCCAGTTCTGGGCACCACAGTTCAAGAAGGGTACTGACAAGCTGGAACGTGTCCAGAGGAGGGCAACCAAAATGGTCAAAGGCCTGGAAACAATGCCTTATGAGGAACGGCTTAGGGAGCTGGGTATGTTTAGCCTGGAGAAGAGAAGGTTAAGGGGGGATATGATAGCCATGTTCAAATATATAAAAGGATGTCCTATAGAGGAGGGAGAAAGGTTGTTTTCTGCTGCTCCTGAGAAGAGGAAACGGAGCAATGGATTCAAACTACAAGAAAGAAGATTCCACCTAAACATTAGGAAGAACTTCCTGACAGTAAGAGCTGTTCGACAGTGGAATTTGCTGCCAAGGAGTGTGGTGGAGTCTCCTTCTTTGGAGGTCTTTAAGCAGAGGCTTGACAGCCACCTGTCAGGAATGCTTGGATGGTGTTTCCTGCTTGGCAGGGGGTTGGACTGGATGGTCCTTGTGGTCTCTTCCAACTCTAGGATTCTATGATTCTAACTCCCCCCCACCCTGAATATTTTCTCCAAATTGGCCCTTCTCAAGAACATTTTTCTGGAGAGTCATTCCGTTCGGGGATGCAATCCTGGCCTGTGGTTTGGACCTCTCGTTGACCAACAATGGAAACGCTCTGTGTGTTGATGTCATCTGGACACCTCTGGGGCGGCCGAGCCAAGGAAAAGACGGGAACTTGGAAAGGGGTTCATGACATGGCTACTCTCTTCCAAACATCCGTGTCGGGGCTCTTATTGAATGAAGGCCTTTCCTGGACGGCGATTAGCAAAACACAAACAGAACATGGGGGAGAAACAAGAAAGGAATGAAGGAAAGATGGCAAGAATAAAAGGGAGCGTTTTCGCGTACAGATGTTTTTTCTACCCGCTTCGGGTCTCACTTCTGCTGACCCTTTGGAAATTTTACATGGTGGAAATGGTCCATTTTCACGTAGAAGCACGGTCCTGGGATCAAGGGAAGTAATAGTACCACTGTGTTCCGCTCTGGTCAGACCCCACCTGGAATACTGTGTCCAGTTCTGGGCACCACAATTCAAGAAGGATACTGACAAGCTGGAATGTGTCCAGAGGAGGGCAACCAAAATGGTCCAAGGCCTGGAAACGATGCCTTATGAGGAACGGCTTAGGGAGCTGGGTATGTTTAGCCTGGAGAAGAGAAGGTTAAGGGGGGATATGATAGCCATGTTCAAATATAGAAAAGGATGTCATATAGAGGAGGGAGAAAGGTTGTTTTCTGCTGCTCCAGAGAAGCGGACACGGAGCAATGGATTCAAACTACAAGAAAGAAGATTCCACCTCAACATTAGGAAGAACTTCCTGACAGTAAGAGCTGTTCGACAGTGGAATTTGCTGCCCAGGAGGGTGGTGGAGTCTCCTTCTTTGGAGGTCTTTAAGCAGAGGCTTGACAGCCACCTGTCAGGAATGCTTGGATGGTGTTTCCTGCTTGGCAGGGGGTTGGACTGGATGGCCCTTGGGGTCTCTTCCAACTCTAGGATTCTAGGATTCTATGGGAAAGGAAGATATTGTGAGAAAGGGGCATCTTTTAAGAAAAACTGCTGTCGACCGAGAAATGTCCCCCTGGCAGGCGGAATGGAGAGACGGATGCAGAGGAACTCAGGGAGAGGGAGAGAGGCCCCTGAGCTAAACTGGTGCAGAAAAAAATGGAGGAGAGGTTGCCTGGAAAACAGCTACAGGAAGGGTCGGAGCACACTGGGAGAGCAATTGCAAAAGCTGCCAGGCATAGCTGTCAACTTTTGGATTTGAAAATAAGGGGTTTTTCCAAACTTTTGGATTTGAAAATAAGGGATGCCGCGAGGGTGGTGCAATGGCACCAAGTAGCCTCGCCACCCTGCGCTCCAGAGGCTGCGCGCAAACGGGTGAGCGAAAGAGCGAGCGCGTAGATGGCAGGCAGGCTGTCTGTCTGGTTGGGTGTGAGGGTCTGGCTGCACAAGGCCTGCAAGCTCCGCCCCCAGTCGGTCTCAGGCCCTCCCTTTTTTTGGCGGGAAATTCCCTTATTCCAGCGCCGTTTCCCGCTGCTATCCCGGATTGTTAGATATCCCGTAAATTTCCTGGATTTCAAAGGAAGCAGCTCCTCTCCCTCCCTGCCGGCCAGGGAGGCTCCTCAGCTGCGTTGCTCACCAATAGTTACAGAGAATAGGATGTCATTAGACAACAGCACGGTTTGTGCTTTGCTTGCATTTAAAATCAACCACTCTGGCCCAGCCCACAAATACACTCCTTCCAAAAGAGTGTTAAAGGATGCAAATCCTGCAACACGTTTGTATAAGAAGTCATTAATGGATGCCAGAGAGCCGAAAGAGTGAACCTGATCAATCCCCCCATGAAGAATTGACGCTTTTGAATTGTGGTGCTGGAGTCCCGTGGACTGCAAGAAGATCAAACCGATCCATTCTGAAGGACATCGGCCCTGGCTGCTCACCGGAAGGACAGATCCTGAAGCATCGCATGAGAAGAGAAGACTCCCTGGAAAAGAGACCCTGAGGTGGGGAAAGATGATGGTGTGTAGCCTGGTGGAAATTAATTTGTAGCCTGGGAGGATTACCGCGGCGTGGACTGTCCCCGAGAACCGTAGACTGTCCCCGGGACAGGTGAGGCTACTGATCCCTTATTTTCAAATCCGAAAGTTGACAGCTACGATTCGGCTTCAATTCACGGCCCTTATAGCTTTGAGCAAAGAGTCTTTCATTTCCAAACTGGTTTTCAGAGCAGCATGGACAAACAGCTCTGCAATGGCAGGCAGCGTTTCGCAGCAATGTCACCGTTGTTTACTCTGGAGGGATATAAATGAGCCCTCGGACTTCTGCCTTGGCCAAGCCAACTTCATTTGTCTCCCGAAGGAGCATTTCTCTCTCCTCCCCGCCCTCTCTTCCTTGGCCGCCTTCCCGGGCCAAGGAAATGCTAAACAGAAGGACTAACCATAACGTTCTGCCGCCCTTCGCAGGCGTGCGCAAAGAACGTGGAATGCAAGCAAGCCCTACGGATCAGGACAGCTGCCCACTGTCCAGCCAGGGCGGACAACTAGGGCAAAACGCACACCATGTAGCAGAACAAAGCTTCCTATTTGTGACGAGAGGAACATTGCCTTGCACACAAACAACAATTCCTCACTGACCTCCATATGAATCTGGCCTGGGTGTCTAGGGCAGGGGTAGGCAACCTAAGGCCCGGGGGCTGGATGCAGCCCAATCGCCTTCTAAATCCGACCCGTGGACGGTCCGGGAATCAGCATGTTTTTACATGAGTAGAATGTGTCCATTTATTTAAAACGCATCTCTGGGTTATTTGTGGGGCCTGCCTGGTGTTTTTACATGAGTAGAATGTGTCCTTTTATTTAAAATGCATCTCTGGGTTATTTGTGGGGCCTGCCTGGTGTTTTTACATGAGTAGAATGTGTGCTTTTATTTAAAATGCATCTCTGGGTTATTTGTGGGGCCTGTCTGGTGTTTTTACATGAGTAGAATGGGTGCTTTTATTTAAAATGCATCTCTGGGTTATTTGTGGGGCATAGGAATTCGTTCATATTTTTTTTCAGAATATAGTCCGGCCCTCCACAAGGTCTGAGGGACAGTGGACTGGCCCCCTGCTGAAAAGGTTTGCTGACCCCTGCCCTAAACCCTCTTCTCCCTGTCCCCCTTATTGAGTTTGGATCTGGTCTCTGAGACAAGACTGGAGGGGAATGTAGCCAGAGAAGGAATGGCAAGTACATTCAGGAAAAGGTTTTGGGTGGCAGGAAGGTTAAGCTCCTCCCATCTGCCAATTTGGTTCCCGTCGTGCCAGAAGTATGGATGGGCAACTATGTCCCGGTTTCTGACTATCCCCCCCCCCCCAATCTTAAGTTCGGTTCCATCACATTTCCACATTAGTTTGCAATTTTTCTTGGGGAAAAGTCACCATGAAAATTCATGAGCATTTGATTGCAAATTTGATACTCCACCCCCCCCCCAAATATGCACCGTGTACAATGGATTTTTGTACGTCATTTGCATTTGTATGCACATTTAACCCTAGGATATGTATATTCATTTGCAGTTTACTTGGCTGGAGAATCGCATTACAAAATTCGGAGCTGAGCAAATGTCAAAGGATGGCTGCTTTGGCTCCCATATTGTTTCGGGGAGGTGTGAATCCAGTGTACCTGAAGGAGCGTCTCCACCCCCATCATCCTGCCTGGACACTGAGGTCCAGCTCCGGGGGCCTTCTGGCGGTTCCCTCCCTGCGAGAAGTGAGGTTACAGGGAACCAGGCAGAGGGCCTTCTCGGTGGTGGCGCCTGCCCTGTGGAATGCCCTCCTATCAGATGTCAAGGAAATAAGCAACTATCTGACTTTTAGAAGACATCTGAAGGCAGCCCTGTTTAGGGAGGTTTTTAATGTTTGATGTTTTATCGTGTTTTTAATATTCTGTTGGGAGCCGCTCAGAGTGGCTGGGGAAACACAGCCAGATGGGCGGGGTGTAAATAATAAGCTGTTGTTGTTGTTGTTAATTTGCCATTAAATGGTAACTAAATCAAATTGATCTCCCTCCTCACCGGTCAGAAGCAAATGGCTCTTGTGGCTGAATATCTAGTTCCTTCTTCCGTGGAGAAACCATCAGCCTCACTTTGGAAAGCACAGCGACACTGCAAATTAAAACTTGTTTTGACTGTCACGATTTCCATTATTTGACACAACAGAGAGAGTTGCCTAAACGCCAAGTCAGTTAATTGATTCATCTGGTGGATTATTGTGTACTGTAACCTTCTCCAGATGTTATAGGACTGCAATGCCCACCATCCCTGACCCTTGGCTAAGCTAGCGGGGGCAGATGGAAATTCTAGTTCTGTGATGTCTGGAGGGCACAAATTTGGGGAAGGCTGCTCTCCTCTGATTGGCTGTGTCTCAGGCAAAGATGGAACCTGGAACCTGATACCTTTGGAAAGCAGGCGATTCCAGAGATTTGAACTCAGGACATTCTGCTTCCAAAATTATGGTCCCTCACAAAGTGTATACCAGTCTGGAGACAATTAGGAAGTTGCCTTGGCCAGAGCTGTAGGAGCTCACACATTGCCTCCTCCACAATTTCCCAAACTTGGGTCTCTTTCCAGCTGTTTTTGGACTACAGTTCCCATCATCCCTGACCACTGGGTCCTGCTAGCTAGGGATGATGGGAGTTGTAGTCCAAAAGCAGATGGAGACCCAAGTTTGGGAAACACTGGCCTGCTGCATTTCTCAGGAGTAGGTGATCTGAGGATTGTGTCCTAATAAAACAGCTCGCACATGAGCAGAGTCTGGTGTGCTTTCAAATGGGATGGGGGGGGGGACGACTGCAAGTTGAGGTTCCTGCATTGCAGGGGGTTGGACTAGATGGCCCCTGGGGGTCCCTTCCAACTCGACCATTCTATGATTCTCTCTACACTAAACCATCAACAGTTCTCCACAGGCAGGGGCGCCCTTCCCCGAACTACCTCGAGATGCCACAGATCGAACTTTGGACCGCCCGCATGCAATTATGCCTCTTTCCCAAAAAAAATTAATTTAAGCACCTAGTCCTCATGGTTCTGAGCAGATTGAAACAACGGCGCAGGTGCCTTAAACTGAGCCAGGTCCAAACCGTAGTCTTCTCCAATGTTTAATGTGGGATATTTGAGCTCTCCGATTTCAGAATCCCCGGACAACGCCGATTCCGATCAACTCCTTTAAGAATTTGATGCAATGCCTGGAAAGGAATGGCAGCCTTTTTTTGTACACATTTGTTGATACTTTAAACCTATGTCTACATGTATATACAAACATACATTTTACACGGCACTGTTATAACTGTGTGTGTACTTTAAGATGGCGGCACGTTGCCACTCCTGCAGTATAGAAGGAGCAATCCTCAATCTCTTGACCCTTCTTCGCCCGCAGGATTCAGAAGGCGCGGCATGGGCAGGAACGGCCCCTGGCATCCGGGCCCCGCGTGGAACCATTCCCGTAAAGATCCCCAGCTTGGGCAAAGCAGGCATCGCCCACGGGGCTGCTCCTCGGAGCGGCGGCCCCTCCAGAAGACCACAAAGCAAGATATCTCTCTTATTTCAGATTTGCCGCAAAGCTCAGAACGACGTTCCTCCAGCCGGCTGCGTCGAGAGTGCGCCGGCTTCTCCATCGCGGCAGGGTGACGGGCTGCTCCGTTGAGGCCCATGGCAGGATTCCTTGTGCTGCCGGCATCAAGAGGCCGAGGCCACAGGCTTTCCCCGGCTCCCCCACCACTTGGTAAAGGTAAAGGGACCCCTGAACGTTAGGTCCAGCCGCGGACGACTCGGGGGTTGCGGCGCTCATCTCGCTTTACTGGCCGAGGGAGCCGGCGTACAGCTTCCAGGTCATGTGGCCAGCAGGACTAAGCCGCTTCTGGCGAACCAGAGCAGCGCACGGAAACGCCGTTTACCTTCCCGCCGGAGCGGTACCTATTTATCTACTTGCACTTTGACGTGCTTTCGAACTGCTAGGTTGGCAGGAGCTGGGACCGAGCAACGGGAGCTCACCCCGTCGCGGGGATTCGAACCGCCAACCTTCTGATCGGCAAGCCCTAGGCTCTGTGGATTAGACCACAGCGCCACCCGCATCCCCACCAGTTGAGGAGGCCCCCAACCAGATGCTGGTTTCCCTTGGCCTCCATGGACCGCCCTGAGGTAGACTTAAAATCCAGTTGTCTCCTTGGCTGCTCCAGGCGGGGATGCCCTGACGGTCTTCTCCTCGCGTCCTCCTTTGGACAACCACCCACACGCCAGCAGCCTCTGGGCACTGCTGGGTGTGCAGCCGGGCTCCTCCTCCTCCTTCCTTTGCTCCATCACACGCAGCCACACTCTTTGGCCGACACCTCGTTCACCGTGTAGTAGCGGTTCCCCGCGTCCAAGAAGGAGACGTCGTCGTCGTACGACAGCGGGCGGCAGCACGGACGGGCTCTCACTTTCTCCTTCCTGATCTTCCGCATGCTCCTCACGTTCTTCAGGGAAAGGTCGTAGTTGCGCACCGCCGAGTCGCAAGTGCCGCTGCAGTAGCGGAAGAGGACCGTCTCGTCCGACTTGTAGCCCAGGCCCAGCTCGCTGACAGTCACCTCCAACTCCTTGAGGGAGCAGGGCTTGTGACGGGCCTTGGCACGCTTCATCCGGTTGCCGGCTTTGGCGAAGAGCGGCAGTTCGTGGCCCCCTGAGTTCATGGACTGGCTGTACCTCTCGATCAGCGTGGAGATGAGGTGGCGGATCTCTCCCTCCGTGTAGCTCTCGAACAACGTGCTGTCTGGAATTTTTTAAAGAAACGACAGAAAATTAGAATGATAGAAAGAGTTTCCACAGCTGACAAACAGTCTGAGAGGTGATTCCAAACAAAAATGTAAGGAAAAATGAGATAAATATAAATTTTATGTCCGGAAATATAGTAAGGGCATGCTAACTATGCTAGCATTTGAATGACCTTAGAAACAGTACGAGTTCGGTAATAGTATCAAGGGTACACGTTGATGTAAGACTGTACCGTATTTTTCGCTCCATAAGACACACCTAGTTTTTAGAGGAGGAAAGGGGGAAAGCCCTGTTTTTTTGAGGATCAGCTCAAAGTGGTGCAGCTTCTTTTGCAAAGGGAAAAGCCCTGTTTTTTTGAGGCTCAGCTCAAAGTGGTGCAGCTTTTTTTGCAAAGGGAAAAGCCCTGCTTTTTTGAGGATCAGCTCAAAGTGGTGCAGCTTCTTTTTCAAAGAGGAAAAGCCCCGTTTTTATGGGGTTCAACTCACAGTTTGCAGCTTCTAGTCCTACAGGAAAGGGAGCCATTTCTACAGTTTCCAGACAGATAATCTAATCAGCCAGTCCCATGTCGCTGGGGAAACAAACAGCCTCCCTCTGCATTCAACAACGGAGGCCTGGGCAAGGGGGCGGGGCTGGAAAGGGAGCCTTATCTCTCTCTCACCGATCGCTTGCTAAACAGCTGTTCAGCGGCTTCCTTTCAACACCCTCTTCTCTCTTTGTAAAAAAAAGAGCACAATCTGCTTTTGGCCCCTAGGCAATTTGGCTCCGGGGACCATGCATTCGCTCCATAAGACGCACAGACATTTCCCCTTACTTTTTAGGAGGAAAAAAGTGCGTCTTATGGAGTGAAAAATACGGTAATAGAAAATATAAAAAGAAATCTACAGTATAATAATCAGGACCACCTTCATTTGTATTATTGGAATATACTGTTGGGCTTGACAGGAAGTCTAATTGTTTGGTTTACTCATGATTGAAATTCGTTGCTTTTGGTAATTTTTGTTTTCTTCTTTTGTTTGCATTTTTAGGTCATAGGTCTTCTTCTTCTTCTTCTTCTTCTTCTTCTTGTATAATAAGAGACATGATCCAAAGTATTGTAATATAAGGTAAAGGTAAAGGGACCCCTGACCATTAGGTCCAGTCATGTCGGACTCTGGGGTTGCGGTGCTCATCTCGCTTTACTGGCCAAGAAAGCCGGCGTACAGCTTCCGGGTCATGTGGCCAGCATGACTAAGCCGCTTCTGACGAACCAGAGCAGCGCACGGAAACGCCGTTTACCTTCCCGCCAGAGCAGTTCCTATTTATCTACTTGCACTTTGACGTTTTTTCGAACTGCTAGGTTGGCAGGAGCAGGGACCGAGCAACGGGAGCTCACCCCGTCGCGGGGATTCGAACCGCCGACCTTCTGATCGGCAAGCCCTAGGCTATGTGGTTTAACCCACAACGCCACCCGCGTCCCTATCAGTAGCACCTTAGAGACCAACTAAGTTTGTTATTGGTATGAGTTTTCATGTAAAACCACGGAGAGACCTGGTCTGAATAGAGGCATTGGATTCTTATCTCCAATGACAAACCTATTTTTAGCCATCTCACCCCTTGCTTTTTCCTGCAAGACCAATTTCAGTCGTTAACAGTCGTCAACAGGATTACCATACCTATCAGCCAATCACCCATCTGAGTAATACCCCTCCCCACCCTCTCACTATATATCAGGGTCTGGTGACTTCTGTTTCAGTGTATCTGAAGAAGTGTGCATGCACACGAAAGCTCATACCAAGAACAAACTTAGTTGGTCTCTAAGGTGCTACTGGAAGGAATTTTTTTAAATTTTGTTTTGACTACGGCAGACCAACACGGCTACCTACCTGTATCTAGAATAATTATGTTACGGACCTATGTGCAGGGGGAGTCGTGAAATTCAGAGAATCTTATATATGGATATGGTAGAAGTTTTTTCCTTAAAAAGAACACAAAACTCTCCCGTCCACCGTCACAAACATGGGACGCAGCCCTCTATTTCTATTTTTGCTTTAAATACCCTTCCCACCCCCACCTGGTGTGCTGTTTAGCATGCTCCGAGCATCCAGGGTTTTTCCACCAAGGGAGTTTGGCCCCCGCTCACAACCTGGATTTAACAGCCCCCACGAAGCCTCCGGGGGCCTTTAAAGGATCGAGCGGCCGGAGGCTTTTATTCCGTTCCCAGCCCAGGGATGAAAAAACCAGCATCTGATTCTAATGACCATTCGCCGCCAGTGTTTCGCCGGCGCCAATTTGGGGAAGGGCCCAGGAGGCTCGGTTTGAAACTGTCAGGGTTTGCTTGCTTGCTTGGCGTGTCGTCTTGTTTGTTCGTTGGGGAAGGCAAAGTAGAATCATAGAATCGTAGAGTTGGAAGAGACCCCAAAGGCCATCCAGTCCAACCCCCTGCCAAGCAGGAAACACCATCAAAGCATTCCTGACAGGTGGCTGTCAAGCCTCTGCTTAAAGACCTCCAAAGAAGGAGACTCCACCACACTCCTTGGCAGCAAATTCCACTGTCGAACAGCTCTTACTGTCAGGAAGTTCTTCCTAATGTTTAAGTGGAATCTTCTTTCTTGTAGTTTGAATCCATTGCTCCGTGTCCGCTTCTCTGGAGCAGCAGAAAACAACTTTTCTCCCTCCTCTATATGACATCCTTTTATATATTTGAACATGGCTATCATATCCCCCCTTAACCTTCTCTTCTCCAGGCTAAACATACCCAGCTCCCTAAGCCGTTCCTCATAAGGCATCGTTTCCAGGCCTTGGACCATTTTGGTTGCCCTCCTCTGGACACGTTCCAGCTTGTCAGTATCCTTCTTGAACTGTGGTGCCCAGAATTGGACACAGTATTCCAGGTGAGGTCTGACCAGAGCGGAATACAGTGGTACTATTACTTCCCTTGATCTAGATGCTATACTCCTATGGATGCAGCCCAGAATTGCATTGGCTTTTTTAGCTGCTGCATCACACTGTGGACTCATGTCAAGTTTGTGGTCTACCAAGACTCCTAGATCCTTTTCACATGTACTGCTCTCAAGCCAGGTGTCACCCATCCTGTATTTGTGCCTTTCAATTTTTTTGCCCAAGTGTAGTACTTAACATTTCTCCCTGTTAAAATTCATCTCGTTTGCTTTGGCCCAATTCTCTAATCTGTCCGTAAGCACAGCCCCTCCAAGTTCAGCCAGCCAGCCCCCCCCCCACCTACTCGCCTTCTTACTCCCAAGCAGCCCCTCTCCTGTCAGGTTCCTTCTCCTCCTTACATACCCTCCAACACTCCTCAGATGAAAATAGGGACATTTCTCTCCCACCACCCCCTGCCAAACTGGCCCTCCTTGACCTCTCCCCCTTTTTTGTTCTCCCCCCTCCCCTCCCCGAAACTCCTGCAGCCAATCGGAAGCCGCGTCGGAAATTCGGGTTCCGAAAGTAGCTCGCAAACCAGAACACTCGCTTCTGGGTTTGCGGCATTCGGGAGCCAAAACATTCAACCCGCAATGCGTTCGGGATCCAAGGTACAACTGTATTATTATTATTATTATTATTATTATTATCAATATCATTATTATCATTATCATTATTATTATTATTATTATAATATTATGATGATATTATTATTATTATTATTATTATTATTATTATTATACCCCACCCATCTGACTGGGTTGCCCCAGTGACTCTGGACAGCTTCCAACATATATAAAAATTCCTGGAGGGTGATGGGCATAGCTGTCAACTTTCGGATTTGAATATAAGGGATTTTTCCAAACTTTCGGATTTGAAAATAAGGGATGCCGCCAGGGCAGTGCAATGGCACCAAGCAGCCTCGCCACCCTGCGCTCCAGAGGCTGCGCGCGAACGGGTGAGCGGAAGAGCGAGCGCGTAGACGGCAGGCAGGCTGTCTGTCTGGTTGGGCGTGAGGGTCTGGCTGCACAAGGCATGCAAGCTCCGCCCCCAGTCGGTCTCAGACTCCTTATTGGCAGCCGAGCAACGCAGCTGAGGAGCCTCCCTGGCCGGCAGGGAGGGAGAGGAGCTGCTTCCTTTGAAATCCGGGAAATTTAAGGGATAGCAACTATCCGGGATAGCAGCGGGAAACGGCATTGGAATAAGGGAGTTTCCCGCAAAAAAAGGGAGGGTTGACAGCTATGGTGATGGGTTGTAGGTGGGGGTGGAGCACTTCACTCTTCTCCATGTGTGCAATCTGTAGCTTTCAGGAATGCCTAAGGTAAAGGTAAAGGGACCCCTGACCGTTAGGTCCAGTCGCGGACGACTCTGGGTTTGCGGCGCTCATCTCGCTTTATTGGCCAAGAAAGCCGGCGTACAGCTTCCGGGTCGTGTGGCCAGCATGACTAAGCCGCTTCTGGCGAACCAGAGCAGAGCACGGAAACGCTGTTTACCTTCCTGCTGGAGTGGTACTGTCAGGGATCAGTCCAGCTGTCAGGGATCAGTCCCTCTCTCCTTTGCTCCAGAGCAACTGGAATTTGGAGGCATCCGATAACCGCAAAAAGTCTGATCTAATGATATACACAAATCCACCCCAATCAACTGCCTTTGAAGGAATTCTTATCCATAGACAACCGTGCAATTAAATCCATTTTTTTTTCAGTAGGTGGGGAGCCAAATGTAACCAATCTCAGAAGCACCCATTTCCCAGTCAAGCAGCCCCCAAATTCATCTAATCTCCCCATCCCATCCCAGCTTGGTAGGACGGGTCTGGATTTAATTGCATGTTGTCATAGGAAATCTCATGCTACCATATACAGTTTGCTAAGCGGGGATTTGCAGACGCAATTACATAAATTTTGCCTGCATGTGTGCAATTACATAAATTTTCCATGCATGTGTGATTAGTCGATTTACCCTTGAGTTTATTATCTCTATTCGGGAGAGTTTTACACTGAGATAAGCTGCCTGGAAGCCCAAGTTTATAATGATCAGGTAAGGTAAAGGTAAAGGGACCCCTGACCATTAGGTCCAGTCGTGTCCGACTCTGGGGTTGCGGCGCTCATCTCGCTTTATTGGCCAAGGGAGCTGGCGTACAGCTTCCGGGTCATGTGGCCAGCAGGACTAAGCCGCTTCTGGCGAACCAGAGCAGCGCACGGAAACGCCGTTTACCTTCCCGCCGGAGCGGTACCTATTGATCTACTTGCACTTTGACCTAGCAGTTCGAAAGCACGTCAAAGTGCAAGTAGATAAATAGGTACCACTCCGACGGGAAGGTAAACGGCGTTTCCGTGCGCTGCTCTGGTTCGCCAGAAGCGGCTTAGTCCTGCTGGCCACATGACCCGGAAGCTGTATGCCGGCTCCCTCGGCCAATAAAGCGAGATGAGCGCCACAACCCCAGAGTCGGTCACGACTGGACCTAATGGTCAGGGGTCGCTTTACCTTAACCTTGAGGAACCACCTAAAGAGGCCTGGGCGGCCACATTGAGACCACCTTAGGTTCACACCCAGCTGTATCTCCTAAGCACTAGCGCCCCCTCCCAAACAAACCTACTCATTTCCCACCAGGAGAAGGAAGGGCTGAGCGCGCAAGCTTACACTGGGAGATCAGCGATCCGCGGCGTCCCAGAGCCCTTGGGTGCCTCCTGTGGCCTTCGGCGAGCGAGGAAGACGATGAGCTTCTGGAAAACAGCGACGAGGAGAAGAGGGTGTGCTCCTGGCTCCTGGTGAACAAGTCTCTACAAACCAAAACGGACAACATGGAACTGAGGAGCATCGAGGCTATAGCTGCAAACTTCCATACCTTCATCTTAGACCAAGTCAGAACATTGAAACTCTGCAAAACAGGCAAAAACGACAGTCTTTATTACACCGGCCTGGGCCCTGGTATCCCTGCCCCACCCAGACCCCTTGCAATAGCATTCGGAAGAGGTGCACGTGGTGGTGGTGGTGGGGGCTTCTGCCATCACTACCACTCTCCATGCTGCTCTGTCCCATCTGGAGCAGCCGGGGAGTTATGCGAGGCTGCTGTTTGTGGATTTCAGCTCTGCTTTCAACACAATCCTCCCCCATAGACTGGTGTCCCAGCTAGAGGCGATTGGACTTTCTAACTCCATTTGTCTCTGGGTTTTGAACTTTCTGCCAGACCGTTCTCAGAGGGTTAGAGTAGGGTCACATATGTCCCCAGCCCTTAGCCTTAACACCGGCTCACCACAGGGTTGTGTGTTGAGTCCCCTGCTCTATACCAACACTCTATAAGTGTTGGTGCTGACCTTTAATGCCCTAAACGGCCTCGGTCCAGTATATCTGAAGGAGCGTCTCCACCCCCATCGTTCTGCCCGGACACTGAGGTCCAGCGCCGAGGGCCTTCTGGCGGTTCCCTCACTACGAGAAGCCAAGTTACAGGGAACCAGGCAGAGGGTCTTCTCGGTGGTGGCACCCGCCCTGTGGAACGCCCTCCCTTCAGATGTCAAAGAGAACAACAATTATCAGACCTTTAGAAGACATCTGAAGGCAGCCCTGTTTAGGGAGGCTTTTAATGTTTTATAGATTATTGTATTTTAATGTTCTGTTGAAAGCCGCCCAGAGTGGCTGGGAAAACCCAGCCAGATGGGTGGGGTATAAATAATAAATTATTATTATTATTATTATTATTATTATTATTATTATTATTATTATTATTATTATTACCCTCTATATGTATGACTGTACAGCCATCTATTCCAGCAACAAAATCATCAAGTTTGCTGATGACACTACTGTGATGGGGCTCATTTCAGGAGGGGATGAGTCCGCCTATCGGGATGAGGTGGAGCAGTTCTGTGCTTGGTGTAGAGATAACAATCTGGCTCTAAATACTGCCAAGACCAAGGAACTGGTGGTGGATTATAGCGGGGAAAAGGTGGATATTCAGCCCCTGTATATCGGTGGGGACCAGGTGGAGAGGGTGGCTGTATTCAAGTTTTTGGGAGTGATTATCAAGCAGGGTATGACTTGGAGCGCAAATACTACTGCTCTGGTAAAGAAGGCCCAGCAGAGAATTTATTTCCTCAGACTTTTAAAGAAGAACAATCTGAGCGAGAGGCTGCTGGTGTCCTACGTCTTGCTTGGATGCTCCAAGATGTAGACCCTTATATAACTCTACAGGTTGCTAGATTCCTAACAGCCGTTATTTCGTATAAGAGACGAAATGGAATGGCAGCCGATTATTGATAGTTATAAATATGTGTTTGTTTTTTGTTTGTTTTTTTAAATGAATTTTAGACATTGATTTTAGTTTTGGTGCTTAAATTTTAACTTTAAAATTCCTCTGAGATATGTTTTTATGGAAACGCTAATATTGGGCCCTGTGAGTTGTGTTATCTTATTTGCGGCTTGTACGGTGCCGTTGTTTTATTTGATTCTCGTTTGTTTGTTTGTTTGTTTGTATTGTATGATGGGCGCAAATGCCGAAATAAATGATCTACCTATCTACCTTCTTTGGTTGGGACCTCACTCGTTTTCCATTTTTGGGCTAGCAAAACACGGACTGCAGTAGTGGCATACATAAATAACCTCTTTTGACACCTGGGAATTTCCATCTGAATTATCCCCAACAGAAAGGACTCTGGTTTGAGTTGTTGTTGTTGTTTTTAAAAAATACATTTTCTGTTCTTCTTGATCTTACATAAGCAACTCGGGGATTCTCCTCTGCTGACGAACAAGAAAAATGCATAAAATCGACAAAATGTAATAGATACAAGTAGGGAGTATGTGATCTAAATCCCCAGATAACTCTCCGTTTCACCAGCTAGTAAGTAAACACCGAAGAGTTTCTCCCCAGAGTGGGCAGGTGTTAGTCTGTTGTGGCTAAAACAACCCAAAGTCCTGCAACACCTGAACAGTCCAAAAACACTTGCGATGATGTAAGCTTTCACAAAGTTAAGTCCATTTCCTCGGATCAGATCAGGTTTCGCTCATCCTGAGATTTTTTCTCAGGCATAGATTTTCTCAGGGCCCTTGTTGAGGCTCTCGACCTCAGTCTTCCTCATCTGTATAATGGGTTGTGTGATGAACTGCCGCACATCTGGGGGGTTGGATCCAGACTGTGCAATGCTGCTAGGGACGTGGGTGGTGCTGTGGGTTAAACCACAGAGCCTAGGGCTTGCTGATCAGAATGTTGGCGGTTCGAATCCCCGCGATGGGGTGAGCTCCCGTTGCTCGGTCCCTGCTCCTGCCCACCTAGCAGTTCGAAAGCATGTCAAAGTGCAAGTAGATAAATAGGAACCGCTCCGGCGGGAAGGTAAACGGCGTTTCCGTGTGCTGCTCTGGTTCGCCAGAAGCGGCTTAGTCATGCTGGCCACATGACCCGGAAGCTGTACGCCGGCTCCCTCGGCCAGTAAAGTGAGATAATAATAATAATAATAATAATAATAATAATAATAATAATAATAATAATAATTTATTTCGTTGCACTTGTATAGCGTTGTGCTTGTACTTGTGCAATGACAATAAATTATCTTATCTTATCTTAAATAATAATAATAATAATAATAATAATAATAATAATAATAATTTATTATTTGTACCCCGCCCATCTGGCCGGGTCTCCCCAGCCACTCTGGGCGGCTTCCAAAAATATCAAAATATATTAAAATATCACAGATTTAAAACTTCCCTAAACAGGGCTGCCTTCAGGTATTTTCTAAATGTCAGGTAGTTGTTTATCTCTTTGACGTGGGATGGGAGGGCGTTCCACAGGGCGGGCGCCACTACCGAGAAGGCCCTCTGCCTGGTTCCCTGTAGCTTTGCTTCTCGCAGTGAGGGAA
The DNA here is from genome assembly GCA_034641385.1 of Darevskia mixta. Taxonomy (NCBI): domain Eukaryota; kingdom Metazoa; phylum Chordata; class Lepidosauria; order Squamata; family Lacertidae; genus Darevskia; species Darevskia mixta. The sequence goes on from JAWWNH010000217.1 coordinate 139,357, forward strand.
CTGCCAGAAGGCCCTCGGCGCTGGATCTCAGTGTCCGGGCTGAACGATGGGGGTGGAGACGCTCCTTCAGGTATACAGGACTGAGGCCGTTTAGGGCTTTAAAGGTCAGCACCAACACTTTGAATTGTGCTCGGAAACATCCTGGGAGCCAATGTAGCTCTCTCAGGACCGGTGTTATGTGGTCCCAGTGGCTACTCCCAGTCCCCAGTCTAGCTGCCGCATTCTGGATTAGTTGCAGTTTCCGGGTCACCTTCAAAGGTAGCCCCACGTAGAGCGCATTGCAGTAGTCCAAGCAACTGCAATGAGTGCTGCAACCCCAGAGTCGTCCGCGACTGGACCTAACGGTCAGGGTTCCCTTTACCTTATTAGAAGCAAAGAAACGTTGCAATCGCTATACTGTCAAACGCAGGAACGTTATAAATAGAGGAAGCAACAAAAAATTAGCTGGTCCTAGCAGCCCACCCTGCAGAAATTTCTGCAACGCTGCGGAAATTTCTGAAAGCAGTAGCTGCCCAAGGGTGTCCCAGAAGAAACCAGTCACTTAAAAACAATGAATGCATCTTGTGTGAGCTCTAAGCTACGGAGAACGCTGACCGTTGCTTCTCTGTATGATTCACGGTCTTAGGCTTGCTGCCAGGTTCCAGATCGGTAACTCATAACCGTGCTTGCTCTCGGTTAAAATCCGCTAATAAAAATGTCAACACAACAGATCTCTCATTACATTCGCTTGGACTCGAAAAACAACTCCTGATGTTAAGCAGAGACTCTGAGACCGAAAGTTTAAAAATGGTTCATTTTGGCAAGCAGAGTTTGCTTCCCACCAAATCTTACAGCCTAAAGTCGGTTATCACCCTACCAGGGAGCTAATAATAATAATAATTCTTATATACTGTATTTGTGCTTGGTTCTCCAGCTGCACAGCCAGGGAGAAGAAGGTACTTCAGAAGGTCATAACCACAGCCCAAAATATTATTGGTCATCCTCTCCCATCTCGGGAAGAACTATACAGTTCCCGTTGCCTTAAAAAGGCGAACAATATTTTAAAGGATCCATCTCATCCGGGATATAGTCTCTTTGCACCACTGCCTTCGGGTAAAAGATATAGAACAATTAGATCAAGAACAAATAGATTGAAGAACAGTTTCTACCCAAGAGCTATAACCATCTTAAATGCTGTAACCAGATAATATGACCTTGGAGAGTTGTGATGGGTGTGTGTGTGTGTGTGTGTGTGTGTGTGTGTGTGTGTGTGTGTGTGCATGTGTGGCTTTTTTTGGTGTGTGTGTGTGTTTTGTGCTGTTTTTTGTTTTGTTTTTTCTTTCTTTCTGTTTTTTACGGGATGGCATGCAATTTCGTTGCACTTGTATAGCGTTGTGCTTGTACTTGTGCAATGACAATAAATTATCTTATCTTAAATAATAATAATAATAATAATAATAATAATTTATTATTTGTACCCCGCCCATCTGGCCGGGTCTCCCCAGCCACTCTGGGCGGCTTCCAACAAATATCAAAATACATTAAAATATCGCAGATTAAAAACTTCCCTAATAACATCAATCCTTCCTAGTTTAGGGAAGGGGCAGAAATTATTTCTAGTTCTCATTTAAAGGTGTTTCTACCTAATTCACAGGGACGCGGGTGGCGCTGTGGGTTAAACCACTGAGCCTAGGGCTTGCTGATCAGAAGGTCGGCGGTTCGAATCCCTGTGACGGGGTAAGCTCCCGTTGCTCGGTCCCTGCTCCTGCCAACCTAGCAGTTCAAAAGCATGCAGTACAAGTAGATAAATAGGTACCACTCCGGCGGGAAGGTAAACGGAGTTTCCGTGCGCTGCTCTGGTTCGCCAGAAGCGGCTTAGTCATGCTGGCCACATGACCCAGAAGCTGTACGCCGGCTCCCTCGGCCAGTAAAGCGAGATGAGCACCGCAACCCCAGAGTTATCCACGACTGGACCTAACGGTCAGGGGTCCCTTTATCTTTACCTTTATTTTCATTGGAAAAATGTTGGAGGATATTCTGTAGCTGTGCTTTGTGTTCCATTCCCACGAAGTGCAGATTAACTCATATAAGGTGCTGCCATGCAGGTCCAAACCAGGCATAGGCAAACTCGGCCCTCCAGATGTTTTGGAACTACAATTCCCATCATCCCTGGCCACTGGTCCTGTTAGCTAGGGATCATGGGAGTTGTAGTCCCTTTCCCTTTGCAAAGTAAGCTCAACAACTTTGAGCTGATCCTCAACAAAATGGGGCTTTCCCCCTCTAAAAACTAGGTGCGTCCTATGGTCAGGTGCGCCTTATAGAGCGAAAAATACAACAACCAGAAGTTTAGGGAGCGACTGGCAAAGGCAGAGGAGAGAAGCTGCTTTCTCTGCTGGGGAGATATCCTTGCCAGAAATTAATGTTCTTGTTGCCGACGATGTTGATGCAGCTGAGGTGCTTCCTGTTGCCAACCAAACATTGCACGCACACACACAAACACACACACACACACACACACACACACACATGCACACACGCCATTTGCCCGAGGCCCGTCAATCTCTCCCATCAAATGATAAGCAGCAATTATTCTGATGATTCAAACATGCCCCGAAGACAAGGCGGGCGAAGATCTCCGTGTGCCAGCTTAATTGTTGCCCAGGAGGGGGGAAAATGAAATGAAAGACGCGAAGGCGAAGTTTGGGAACTGAAAGGAGAAAGGAGGCCAGTGTTTGTCTGACACACGCCACTCCCCAAGTGACGTCACCCCATGGTGAGCCCGTTCAGCGTGGCACGCCCAGCACGCGCCCTATGGCAGCATCTCGTGACTCCTCTCCAAATTAAATCAGCACCCAGCTCCCGTTGCTTGGTCCCTGCTCCTGCCAACCTAGCAGTTCAAAAGCATGTCAAAGTGCAAGTAGATAAATAGGTACCGCTCCGGCGGGAAGGTAAACTGCATTTCCGTGCGCGGCTCTGGTTCGCCAGAAGCGGCTTAGTCCTGCTGGCCACATGACCCGGAAGCTGTACGCCGGCTCCCTCGGCCAATAAATTGAGATGAGCACCGCAACCCCAGAGTTGTCCGCGACTGGTCCTAATGGTCAGGGGTCCCTTTACCCTTTACCTTTACCAAACTTAAAACCACGGAGTCTGAATAAAGACATTGGATTCTTATCTCATTATACACGACAAAGCTATTTTTAGCCATCTCACCCCTTGCTTTTTCCTGCAAGACCAATTGCAGTCATTAACCGTCGTCAACAGGTTTACCACAGCTATCAGCCTATCACCCATTCCCACCACCCCTCTGAGTAATACCCCTCTCCACCCTCTCACTATATACCTGTATAAGGCTCTGGTGACTTCTGTTTCAGTGTATCTGAAGAAGAACGTGTCCAGAAGAGGGCAACCAAAATGGTCAAAGGCTTGGAAACCATGCCTTATGAGGAACGGCTTAGGGAGCTGGGTATGTTTAGCCTGGAGAAGAGAAGGTTAAGGGGTGATATGATAGCCATGTTCAAATATATCAAAGGATGTCATATAGAGGAGGGAGAAAGGTTGTTTTCTGCTGCTCCAGAGAAGCCGACACGGAGCAATGGATTCAAACTACAAGAAAGAAGATTCCACCTAAACATTAGGAAGAACTTCCTGACAGTAAGAACTGTTTGACAGTGGAATTTGCTGCCAGGGAGTGTGGTGGAGTCTCCTTCATTGGAGGTCTTTAAGCAGAGGCTTGACAGCCATCTGTCAAGAATGCTTTGATGGTGTTCCTGCTTGGCAGGGGGTTGGACTGGATGGCCCTTGGGGTCTCTTCCAATTCTATGATTCTATGATTCTAAGTGTGCATGCACACGAAAGCTCATACCAAGAACAAACTGAGTTGGTCTCTAAGGTGCTACTGGAAGGAATTTTTAAAAATTATTATTTCTGACAGCAACCGCTGATGGATTATTTGCGAACTTTGAGATACACCCTTCTTCCTTCATGTCTAGACGCAGACGAAATCATCCGTTCCCGGCTGTTGAAATTGTGACATGGCGGTGGGCGATGGGAGGGTGGGGCTGCCAACAGCTAGTGAGGATGGAGACATCAACAGTTGGTAGGAACAGAATTGGTGCCCCAAGATCCAACGGCTGTTGTGCGATGATTCATCGCCTTTGAACCACGAGTGCTCAGATCACGGACTCTCCTCCCTTGGTGGTTTTTCAGCAGAGGTTGGGTGGCCATCTGTCCTGGATGCTTTAGCTGAAATTCCTGCATTGCAGGGGGTTGGACTAGATGACCCTTGGGGTCCCTTCCAACTCCAGAATTCTATGATTCTATGAAATCTCTCTCCTGAGTTCTGGAGTTCAGAATGCCTTGTTCTCGCTTCCAAAATGCGACACTGTTTCCCCCAGATTGGAGAATGTTCATGTGCAGGATAGCTGGATCTTGGCTCACGTTTGAGTTCAGGAAATGCGAATTAAGTCAGTTTATATTAAAATTGTGGATTGCATGAGTTCCCACCCCCAGCCATCCCTCCTGCCCTGCTTAGGAACTTCACAATGGAGCATCGCTCTGGAAGACTCTGGTTGCAGGTATGAACCAGCACAGGAATCCTGTGACATGCAAAATCGATGTACAGTGGTACCTCTAGTTGCGGACTTAATCCATTTTGGGGTGCCGTTTGCACCCCGAAAAGTCTGCAACTACAGCGCCTCTTCCGTGCATGTGCACGGCGCGATCGAGTGCTTCTGCGAATGCTTAAAGTGCACAGGTTGCTTCTGCACATGCGCGAAGCCCGCAGATCGCTTCTACGCATGCATGCGTGGTGAACCCGGAAGCAAACACTTCCGGGTTTGCCGTGTTCGTAAGCTGAAAGTCCGTAACATGAGCAGAACGCAACTAGAGGTATTACTGTACTACTTAGGGATGTCAGATCACTCAGTCATAGCTGTCAACCCTCCCTTTTTTTACGGGAAACTCCCTTATTCCAATGCCGTTTCCCGCTGCTATCCCGGATTGTTGATATCCCTTAAATTCCCCGGATTTCAAAGGAAGCAGCTCCTCTCCCTCGCTGCCAGCCAGGGAGGCTCCTCAGCTGCGTTGCTCGGCTGCCAATAAGGAGTCTGAGACCGACTGGGGGCGGAGCTTGCATGCTTGTGCAGCCAGACCCTCATGCCCAACCAGACAGACAGCCTGCCTGCCGTCTCTGCGCTTGCTCTTTCGCTCTCCCGTTCGCGTGCAGCCTCTGGAGTGCAGGGTGGCGAGGCTACTTGGTGCCATTGCACCGCCCTCGCGGCATCCCTCATCTTCAAATCCGAAAGTTTGAAAAAATCCCTTATTTTCAAATCTGAAAGTTGACAGCTATGCACTCAGTCACAAATGGAATTGGGAGCAGGAATTTGCTGCAATTCACCTAGAATCCTAGAATCCTAGAGTTGGGAGAGACCCCAAGGGCCATCCAGTCCAACCCCCTGCCAAGCAGGAAACACCATCCAAGCATTCCTGACAGGTGGCTGTCAAGCCTCTGCTTAAAGACCTCCAAAGAAGGAGACTCCACCACCCTCCTTGGCAGCAAATTCCACTGTCAAACAGCTCTTACTGCCAGGAAGTTCTTCCTAATGTTTAGGTGGAATCTTCTTTCTTGCAGTTTGAATCCATTGCTCCGTGTCCGCTTCTCTGGAGCAGCAGAAAACAACCTTTCTCCCTCCTCTATATGACATCCTTTTCTATATTTGAACATGGCTATCATACCACCCCTTAACCTTCTCTTCTCCAGGCTAAACATACCCAGCTCCCTAAGCCGTTCCTCATAAGGCATCGTTTCCAGGCCTTGGACCATTTGGGTTGCCCTCCTCTGGACACGTTCCAGCTTGTCAGTATCCTTCTTGAACTGTGGTGCCCAGAACTGGACACAGTATTCCAGGTGAGGTCTGACCAGAGCGGAATCCAGTGGTACTATTACTTCCCTTGATCTAGATGCTATACTCCTATGGATGCAGCCCAGAATTGCATGGGCTTTTTTAGCTGCTGCATCACACTGTTGACTCATGTCAAGTTTGTGGTCTACCAAGACTCCTAGATCCTTTTCACCTGCTCATCCAGTGTCAGGAAAGGAAACCGTGACCAGGGGGAGGAGGAGGTGGAAAGAGAGTGGGGGAAATTTAGACAATATGTTAAGAAATGAATTGTACTATATGGGCAATTAATAGCTAGGAAGTAATTAAATAGTTTATAGTATCTAGGTTTATAAAGTAGAAATAAGATAAGATATAGAAATGGGATGTATGTATTAGAAGATAAAATGATTATAAGAAGTAAGATAATATTGAGGCACAAGACTTGTACAGTATAACTATAATGGGAACAAAATAATGTAAATGTGTACAAGAGAAAAAGGAGAGAATTAGTGAGGAATATGAAAAGGAAGTGCTATAAAGGTTATAATAATGACAAGTGAGGAGGGGGGAGGGGGAGGAAGCCAATAGATAATGTTAGGAAATAATTTGGTTAGGAATTAGAATGTAGGTGTTTTCCTGTTTTCTCTGTTGTTGTTGTTGTGGTGTTTGTTTGTTTTCTTTTTTGTGTACAAAATTTAATAAATATAAATTTAAAAAAAAAAAAAAAAAGGAAAGGAAACCGGGCAAGCAAATGTGAGCGGCATTTGCTGTTGTCCACAAATATTATGTAAATGATTACATTATCTTCTGCCTTGCTTTTGACATTTCCCTTTCAGCGAAATGCACCATCATTCATTGCGTCCGTTTGGGCAATAGCGGATAGCGAGACAAACAGAATAAGTCTTAGCAGAACCCGAACCGCAGTGGAAGCGCCGATTGTGACGAACGCCAAGGAATTCGCTGCCTCCTTTCATCCCTAAATGAAACCTATCACAAACAGAGCTTTTAAACACAGCACTTGGTTTTGCAGGATCTGTTTGCAATTTGGTGGAATGAACCGGACAGAACAGGAGAGCGGGCCCAAATCGAGCTTTTTCTGGCAGAAACAGGCACTTCTAGGAAATCCAGTCCTTTTTTAAAAAATTCTTTTTTAATGGCCTTTTACAACATATTAGGCATTGTGTGACTCTCCCAGCAAGACACAGTGCCCGCTTAGCAAACCGTCAGTGCCAAAACACGACGGAGCTGCGTTTGTTATTGTGCAAAATCTCCCGAGAGGTGACAGGAATTGGGGACAGAGCGAAACGGCCAAATATGGGCTCCTTCAACTTTTCGCAAGGCGATTCTGTGGCTGATAAGCGCTACCCAATTTGGTCAAGGCAGCGTTGAGTGTGCAAAAGGCTAATCCTGCAAAGGGTTGGAAGATTCAGGGTGGATAAAATGCAGCACGTAGTTAAGCGATGGAATTTGCTCCCCCAGGAGGCAGTGATGGCCAGCAGTTAGATGGATGTGAAAGAGGATTAGAGCTGTGATGACGCGGGTGGCGCTGTGGGTTAAACCACAGAGCCAAGGCTTGCGGATCAGAAGGTCGGCGGTTCGAATCCCCGCGACGGGGTGAGCTCCCGTTGTTCGGTCCCAGCTCCTGCCCACCTAGCAGTTCGAAAGCACGTCAAAGTGCAAGTAGATAAATAGGAACCGCTCTGGCGGGAAGGTAAACGGCGTTTCTGTGTGCTGCTCTGGTTCGCCAGAAGTGGCTTAGTCATGCTAGCCACATGACATGAAGCTGTACACCGGCTCCCTTGGCCAATAATGCGAGAGGAGCACCGCAACCCCAGAGTCGGTCACGACTGGACCTAATGGTCAGGGGTCCCTTTACCTTTTATGTTGTGATGACACAGCCTTGATGGTAGAAAGTGAGGAGGAATTAAAGAACCTTTTAATGAGGGTGAAAGAGGAGAGTGCAAAATATGCCTGAAGCTCAACACCAAAAAAAACCACCTAAGATCATGGCCACTGGTCCCATCACGTCCTGGCAAATAGAAGGGAAAGAAATGGAGGCAGTGAGAGATTTCACTTTCTTGGGTTCCATGATCACTGCAGATGGTGACAGCAGTCACGAAATTAGAAGACGCCTGCTTCTTGGGAGAAAAGCAATGACAAACCCTAGACAGCATCTTAAAAAGCAGAGATACCACCTTGCCGACAAAGGTCCGTATAGTTAAAGCTATGGTTTTCCCAGTAGTAATGTACGGAAGGGAGAGCTGGACCATAAAGAAGGCTGATCACTGAAGAATGGATGCTTGTGAATTATGGTGCTGGAGGAGACTCTTGAGAGTCCCATGGACTGCAAGGAGATCAAACCGATCCATTCTGAAGGAAATCAGCCCTGAGTGCTCACTGGAAGGACAGATCCTGAAGCTGAGGCTCCAAGACTTTGGCCACCTCATGAGAAGTGAAGACTCCCTGGAAAAGACCCTGATGTTGGGAAAGATGGAGGGCACAAGGAGAAGGGGACGACAGAGGAAGAGGTAGTTGTTCAGTGTTCTCGAAGCTGCCAACATGAGTCTGACCAAACTGCGGGAGGCAGTGGAAGACAGGAGGGCCTGGCGTGCTCTGGTCCATGGGGTCACGAAGAGTCGGACAGGACTAAACGACTAAACAACAACAACAACAGATATAGATAGATAGATAGATAGATAGATAGATAGATAGATAGATAGATAGATAAGATAGATAGTGGAAGACAGGAGTGCCTGGCGTGCTCTGGTCCATGGGGTCACGAAGAGGCGGACACGACTAAATGACTAAACAACAACAACAATGTTTAGCCTGGAAAAGAGGAGACTGAGAGGAGATATGAGAACCATCTTCAAGTATCTCAAGGGTTGGTAGATGGAGCAAGCTTGTTTTCTGCTGCTCTGTTTGAAAGCAGATTACCTGCCAAATCGCCTTAACTCATACGTGCCCACGCGACGGAATCACCATGTGGAACTGGCCCTGTTACGGGTGCCATGTAATACTTGTGGGACGTGTGGAACTCCCTGCCTATTGACAGCAGGCCGGCCCTTTCACTGTATCCTTTTCGGCGCTTGCTAAAAACATTATTGCTCGGGAAAGTCTATCCAGACATGTGTTCGAATGTCGGGCGTTGGCATGCGTTTGGCCTTTACCTTACAGTTGATTTTAATTGGTTCTTTTAAAAGGTTTTAACTATTTTTTTTACTGATAATGTTATCGTTTTGTTATCGTAATGTTATCATTTTAGCATTTTCTTGCGGACTGCTTTGAAGTTTTATTGCAACCATGTGGTACGGGAATCTTACAAAATAAAAACAACCTCTGAATCAGATGTGACCCTGAAGTTTACGGCGGGACAGAGGCTGGGGGGCGGGGGAGCATCTTCCCGGTCCGGGAAACTGGCCAGCCGATTCTTCTGGGTCAGGGAGAACACTCCTGTCTGACAGAGCAAGTGCATGGTTTGGGAATTCTTCCAGATCCATCTTTGTCCCCCAGGGCCCAAGCATCTTCAGAGGCTAGCGGCACTTTCTGCACCAGCTACAGCAGCTCCTCAGTTGACTAGGCTGCTGCAATCCTCTCTACGGGGGACTTCCCCTGTAGGCTGACCCAGAAACTGCATTTTTTGTTTTTGTTTGAAGGTCTGCCTAATGTGCGCAGGTTTTCAAAGCAATTCCCCCCAATGTTTGCCTGTTACTTAGACTAACATGCAGGGGCGTACCCAGGATCAAAAGTAGGGGGGGGGGCAAGCCATGGTCGTTCAGGTTTGCTTTGAACGGACACTGATCATTTTTGCTTCTGGGGGGGCAGCTGCCTTCTAGGGGGGGCCAGCTGCCCCCTGCCCCCCCTGCGTACACCCATGCTAACATGTGCCTACATATGTCTATTTTGTGTTCTTTTATATAAACAGTATTATAAGGGGCGCTAGGACGCTAGGGCTCTCAGCCCCACTCACCTCACAGAGTGTTTGTTGTGGGGGAGGAAGGGAAAGGAGAATGTGAGCCGCTTGGAGACTCCTTCGGGGAGTGATAAAGCGGGATATCAAATCCAAACTCTTCTTGTTTCAGTCCTGTCAGCCAGTGGTTAGAGATCATGGGTGTGCAGTTATCATAGAATCATAGTTGGAACAGACCCCAAGGGTCATCTGGTCCAACCCCCTGCAATGCGGGAATCTCAGCTAAAGCATCCGTGACAGATGTCCACCCAACCTCTGCTTAGAAACCTCCAAGGAAGGAGAGTTCACCACCTTCCATCCCATGGTCAAACAGCTCTTACCGTCAGAAAGCCAGTGTGGTGTAGTGGTTAAGAGCGATGGACTCGTAATCTGGTGAACCGGGTTCGCTTCCCCGCTCCTCCACATGCAGCTGCTGGGTGACCTTGGGCTAGTCGCATTTCTCTGAAGTCTCTCAGCCCCACTCACCTCACAGAGGGTTTGTTGTGGGGGAGGAAGGGAAAGGAGAATGTGAGCCGCTTGGAGACTCCTTTGGGGAGTGATAAAGCGGGATATCAAATCCAAACTCTTCTTCTTCTTCCTCCTCCCCAAGGAGCTTAGAGTGGTGTGCCAAAGTTGTCACAGCCTCAGAGATGGTAGTGACATCTCCGGTTCCCAGAAGTCGGGGGTCCCTCTGGGTGGGCGGTCCCAGTTCCTAGGAATTAGGTGGGCAACCCTGTCCTTGGGGCTGATCTCCTGTTGAAGGAACAGGGCAATCATCTGGGACTATTCCTGGGGGCTTATGACCAGCTTAGGCTGGGTGGCCAGCTACCCTCACTTCTGGACCAGACAACCAGTGTGGTGTAGTGGTTAAGAGCGGTGGACTCATAATCTGGGGAACCGGGTTCGCGTCTCCGCTCCTCCACATGCAGCTGCTGGGTGACCTTGGGCTAGTCCCACTTCTCTGAAGTCTCTCAGCCCCCCTCACCTCACAGAGGGTTTGTTGTGGGGGAGGAAGGGAAAGGAGAGGGTAAGCCGCTTTGAGACTCCTTCGGGGAGTGATAAAGCGGGATATCAAATCCAAACTCTTCTTCTCTGAACACATAGGGGATCAGATTCCACACACCCCAGCCCTATCAGATAGAGATGTGTGCTCTGACAGCCCTTGCTGCTCTCTGCAAAGGCGGTACCTGCCTAGGAGCAGAATTGCACCTTGCCGCTGCCGGATCCTTCCCATTTTTGCCCCACGTGGGCTGCAGATGTCAAATCCCAATGGGGTTCCTCCGCAGTTCTCTTGCATGTGCAACGATGCAGCCAGACAGAGACGGCATAGGCGGGGGGGGGGTGCTTAGCCCCCCTCCCCCCGAAACACTTTTTTATTTAAAACCCATAAAACTTTAGGAGGGCTATTCCAGCCAAACAGCAGCCTGCCTTTGGCGGTGGAGGCTGGCGGAAGGAGCGAGGGTCTGTTTTTGCAATTTACCCCCCCCCCGACACAGCGCTGGGCTGTCTGTTAAAGAGACATTGTCAAGATGTTTAGGGAAGGTCTGGATTATGAGGCTTAAGGGAGGCTTTGCAAAAACTAGCCGTGCTTTTTGGGGGGGGGCGGGGAGAGAATCTCTTGCATGAAAGCAAAACAAGCTTATTCTTTCAAATTTCAACATACACACAGAGTGAGCATGTAAGTGGAACCAGTTGTTATTGGAGGGATTTCATAGCCCCCCCCCCCGTGACGGTTCTCAGGATCTTTGCGGGAGCCACATTGTTTGATCGAGAATTCTGCAGCCCCCCCCCCATTCAGAGCAATGGAATTCCCCGATCAGAGAAAAGGAAGGCCCTCTGTACATGCTCAGAGGGCCTCCGTTGGGACTAACCTGCCCTACCTTTGGCAGCCTGTGAGGGTGGGCGGGTGTTGGTTTGGCCCCACCCACTTATTTGGCATGCGGCCCCCAGAAGGTTCCCAGGGAGTGGTGTCCCATTGCGCCAGAAGCGGTTGAGTCCTGCTGGCCACATGATCCAGAAAGCTGTCTGTGGACAAACGCCGGCTCCCTCGGCCTGAAAGCAAGATGAGCGTCGCAACCCCAAAGTCGCCTTTGACTGTCCAGGGGTCCTTTACTTTTTTTAAAGTTAGGGATGGGCAAATCGGACAGTTTTCATATCAATCTGCACTGATATACCCCTCTTTTTGGTACATATTACTTCCCTAGGGACACAGGTGGCGCTGTGGGTTAAACCACAGAGCCTAGGGCTTTCCGATCAGAAGGTCGGCGGTTCGAATCCCCGCAACGGGGTGAGCTCCCGTTGCTCTGTCTCGTCACGGTGTCCCGTTGTGCCAGAAGCGGTTTAGTTCTGCTGGCTACATGACCCGGAAAGCTGTCTGTGGACAAATGCCGGCTCCCTCGGCCTGAAAGCGCCGCAACCCCAAAGTCGCTGAGCACCCTGTTCTCATGGTGACCAGCCAGATGCCTCTGGGTGACCCAAATGCAGCACTTGAGTAGAAGAGAAGAGTTTGGATTTGATACCCCGCTTTATCACTACCCGAAGGAGTCTCAAAGCGGCTCACATTCTCCTTTCCCTTCCTCCCCCACAACAAACCCTCTGTGAGGTGAGTGGGGCTGAGAGACTTCAGAGAAGTGGGACTAGCCCAAGGTCACCCAGCAGCTGCATGTGGAGGAGCGGAGACGCGAACCCAGTTCACCAGATTACAAGTCCACCGCTCTTAAATTACAAGAAAGGAGATTCCGACTAAACATCAGAAAGAAATTTCTGAGCTATTCGACTGTGGAATGGTCTCCCTCGGGAGGTTGTGGACTCTCCTTCCTTGAGGTTAAGCAGAGGTTGCGTGGCTGTCCGGTTTAGCTGCGATTCCTGCCTTGCAGGGGGTTGGACTAGATGACTCTTGGGGGTCCTTTCCAGCTCTATGATTCTAGTCGGGTCTCTTGATTTGACCACTCCAGAAGCTTTTGCACCTCGCAGTAACAGCAGCGGTGATAAGAGAAGAAACACGGAAGCGTTTTTGGCAATGACACACCCTCCTCCTTTTCGTGAGGGCCGCCAAGAACACTTCACCAATTATTGGCCGGCGGATTGAAGATAAATCTTCATTTCCTGATGGCTTCCATCCCCTCTGCTTTGCCAAGACAAACTTGGGAGAGGGGATCTTTCACTCTCTCTGACTCCCCCCAACCGGGTCACTTCAGAGATTCATCCTCTGCGTTTGCCCCCCAACCCAAGTTTGTCAACGGGGGGAAATGTCGCCAAATGACCCTCCGACAAAACAAGTGGCGCTTTTTCCATTGTCTTGTTTTTGAGAGCTGGATATGATTCAGAGCAGTACTGGGGGGGAAAGGGGGGGGACAGCCATAATAATCTCTGTGTCGGGGACAAAGAGCAGCATGTGTTTTCTAAGTTGCACAAAGATGCAAGTGTCTCTTTTGACGGTGTACACAGTGGAAGTTGAGCACAAGGCGTGTTGGCACCGGGGACAGAAATTCTGGTCATGTTCAGAGTCTCGGAATTGCTTCACCGGATCAAAGCAAAGGCTGGCTTGTCCCGTCATCCTGCCTCCGCCAGATGCCCCTAGGAAGTTTGCAAGTGCGACCCACTCTTGTTTATAAGTCCTTGTTGATTCCCCAGCTTCTGGTATTGAGAGGCAGATTATTTTTAGGCAGCGGAGGCTCAACAAGGCTGTCAACAAGGCTGCAATGCAATGTTATGCTGGGCGGGGGGACACGCTCACCGAGATCCCTGGGCACTGTACCCCCACTTCAAGTACAGTACCAGCCTATCTCTCAACTCTTTCTATTGCTAGTCATCTTTTCGCTTTTATTAAAGCACGGTTTAATGTCTTCCCCTCAAACGTCCTTTTTCATAGATTTTCTAGGGGCCAAGTTTCGGTCTTATGCGGCTGTGATAACCGTTCGGTTGAATCTCTTCATCACATAGTGTTTGTCTGCCCCTTGTATTCTGCCGCCCGAAAGACTCTATTACTCACATTAACTCAAAAATTACCGGGGTATTTGGAAGAGTCTTACCTTGCTCTTCTGTTGCAAGATTCAGACTCGATTATAACCCTACATATGGCAAAATTTCTGACATCGGTTCTGACACTTAAGAAACGCAATGGATTGTTATATACAGCCCAACCCATTCTTCAAAATTCACAGTTCTGCAGATTCCATAGTGAAGTTCTTCCCCAGGCAAGTAAAAGGTAAAGGGACCCCTGACCGTTAGGTCCAGTCGTGTCCGACTCTGGCCTTGTGGCGCTCATCTCGCTTTATTGGCCGAGGGAGCCGGCATACAGCTTCCAGATCATGTGGCCAGCAGGACTAAGCCGCTTCTTGCAAACCAGAGCAGCGCACGGAAACGCCGTTCACATTCCCGTCGGAGCGGTACCTATTTATCTACTTGCACTTTGACGTGCTTTCGAACTGCTAGGTTGGCAGGAGCAGGGACCGAGCAACGGGAGCTCACCCCGTCGCGGGGATTCGAACCGCCGACCTTCTGACCGGCAAGCCCTAGGCTCTGTGGTTTAACCCACAGCGCCACCTGCGTCCCAACTAGTCAGATGGGTGGGGTATAAATTAATAATAATAATAATAATAATAATAATAATAATAATATATCATCCTAAAGGACATTTGTGGTGGATATGCAATACATAACTGCCCTGCAAGGGGAATAAGCTGGAGAGCTAAGGCTGGGCTTGATTTGGTTAGGTCAAATGATGCTGAATATGTGTGTATCTTGTTTAAAGCGTAAAGGTAAAGGGACCCCTGACTATTAGGTCCAGTCGTGTCCGACTCTGAGGTTGTGGCGCTCATCTCGCTTTACTGGCCGAGGGAGCCGGCATACAGCTTCCAGGTCATGTGGCCAGCAGGACTAAGCCGCTTCTGGCGAACCAGAGCAGCGCCGCCCGTGTCCTTTTACTATTCAGTGGTAGACTGCTCTGGAACATGGAAGTTCCGTTCAACTGCCATGGCTAGCAGCTAACATTGGTGGGCCTGTTCTCCCTAAGGAAGGAAGAAGAGCCCTGCGGCTATGGGAGGCCTACGATTAAGAGATTAAGTACGCACTCATTCACGCGATTGGCCACCCAGTAACACAAAATAGGATTTGCAAGGTGGCTCAAAAGTAGGGAGCCAGCTGTGGAATCCACTTTCTTTGTTCTTGACTCAGGTTTGCTGTCATCATTCGCAATTAATCCTTTCATCTGATACCACTGTCCACCCAAAATCTGACTGCCACTTAGTGGTGTGCCAGTTTTGTGTACCCATATAATCTGTTGCAATGAATCCCATTGGTTCAACTGCATGCCTACTTTTGGGGCCACCCTATAGACTGCCTCGGAATAAGCAAGTTAAATCCCGAGGTTAATAGCAGCGAGAGATTTCACTTTCTTGGGTTCCATGATCACTGCAGATGGTGACAGCAGTCACGAAATTAAAATATGCCTGCTCCTTGGGAGAAAAGCAATGACAAACCTAGACAGCATCTTAAAAAGCAAAGACATCACCTTGCCGACAAAGGTCCGTATAGTTAAAGCTATGGTTTTCCCAGTAGTAATGTACGGAAGTGAGAGCTGGACCATAAAGAAGGCGGATCGCCGAAGAATTGATGCTTTTGAATTCTGGTGCTGGAGGAGACACTTGAGAGTTCCATGGACTGCAAGAAGGTCAAACCTCTCCATTCTGAAGGAAATCAGCCCTGAGTGCTCACTGGAAGGTCAGATCCTGAAGCTGAGGCTCCAAGACTTTGGCCACCTCATGAGAAGAGAAGACTCCCTGGAAAAGACCCGGATGTTGGGAAAGATGGAGGGCACAAGGAGAAGGGGACGACAGAGGACAAGATGGTTGGACAGTGTTCTCGAAGCTGCTAACATGAGTCTGACAAAACTGCGGGAGGCAGTGGAAGACAGGAGTGCCTGGCGTGCTCTGGTCCAGGGGGTCATGAAGAGGCGGACACGACTAAACGACTAAAGAACAACAAGAACAGGCAGATAGATAGATGATAGATCGATAGATAGATAGATAGATAGATAGATAGATAGATAGATAGGCAGTGGAAGATAGGAGTGCCTGGTGTGCTCTGGTCCAGGGGGTCACGAAGAGTAGGACACAACTAAACAACTAAACAACAACAACAACAACAACAACAACAGGCAGATAGATGATAGATAGATAGATAGATAGATAGATAGATAGATAGATAGATAGGCAGTGAAAGACAGGAGTGCCTGGCGTGCTCTGGTCCAGGGGGTCACGAAGAGTAGGACACAACTAAACAACTAAACAACAACAACAACAACAACAGGCAGATAGATAGATAGATAGATAGATAGATAGATAGGCAGTGGAAGACAGGAGTGCCTGGTGTGCTCTGGTCCAGGGGGTCACGAAGAAGAGTAGGACACAACTAAACAACTAAACAACAACAACAACAACAACAACAACAACAACAGGCAGATAGATAGATAGATAGATAGATAGATAGATAGATAGATAGATAGATAGATAGACAGTGGAAGACAGGAGGGCCTGGCGTGCTCTGGTCCAGGGGGTCACGGAGAGTCGGAAACGACTAAACGACTAAACAACCACAACAATACCCATTGATGGACTTTGAATTGGCCATTTCACCGGGCAATTCTCCAGTGCTATCTGACAACCAGACACCCTGAAGTGGGTGCCAGAATCCGACTCTTACACACTTCTCGCCAGTACACTTTCGGCCTTATAAACCAGATCCGTGCTCTGCAAAGCTGTCAGCCCACATCCTTTCTGTTCCAGGCATAACAACCGCGCGCAGGAAGGCCCCGGCATTTGCAAAGCTTCCTTGTCAGATCACCAGGAGATTTCTCTAATGGCCCGACAGAGCGAGCGACTCTCTGCCAGGAGACAAGATTTCCTGGACATCGTTGGCGCAGCATCCAATTAACAATATTATTATTAACAGGCTGCTTCTGTTTCTTATTTTCCTTCTCATGCACTTCCATCCAAGCTGTAAGCAAAACCAGAGCTATCTTCTTTGCCGCCAGATGGTTTTGCTTTGCTGTCAAAAAAAACCCCTCGTGCATAATCCAATTCCCACCAGAACACGGGTCCACTTTTTCCTAGCTCTCTTCGGTTTCACAGACAAAGAAACACACAAACACGCGCAAACATAAAGACGCGTTCCTTCTTCAGTTCCTCGGGAGGGGAATCACTCCAGCGCCTTCTGTCAAGAGTTTGGGTGTAACCTTCGACGCCTCCCTTTCCATGGAGGCGCAGGTTGCAGCCACAGCAAAGGTGGCATTTTTCCATCTTCGACGTATCAAGCAGTTGGTCCCTTACCTTTCTCGCCCTGATCTGGCCACAGTGATCCATGCGACGGTCACCTCCAGGCTTGATTATTGTAACTCGCTCTACGCGGGGCTGCCCTTGAAGCTGACCCAGAAACTCCAGCGGGTGCAGAATGCCGCGGCGAGGCTCCTTACGGGGTCCTTGCCGCGGGAGCACATTCATCCAGTGCTTTACCAGCTGCACTGGCTCCCGGTGGAGTCCAGGGTCAGCTTTAAGGTGCTGGTTTTGACCTTTAAAGCCTTATGCGGCCTAGGACCCTCGTACCTACAGGACCGCCTCTCCTGGTATGCCCCGCAAAGGACCTTAAGGTCCACAAATAACAACATTTTGGAGGCCCTGAGCCACAAGGTTGTTAGACTGGCCTCAACTAGGGCCAGGGCCTTTTCAGTACTGGCCCCAACTTGGTGGAACACTCTGTCACAAGAGACCAGGGCCCTGCGGGATTTGACATCTTTCCGCAGGGCCTGCAAGACAGAGCTGTTCTGCCTGGCCTTCGGGTTGGACTCAATCTGATGTTTCCTCCCGTTATGGTTTTGATTATGGGCAACAAATGAAGTGGCATTTTAAATTTTAAATTGTCTTTTAACCTGTATTTTAATTAACGGTTTTTCTTTCTTTTATACTTTATTGTAATTTTATTGATGTTAGCTGCCCTGAGCCCGGTTTCGGCTGGGAAGGGCGGGGTATAAAATTTATTATTATTATTATTATTATTATTATTATTATTATTATTATTCTTGTAATGACAAACTCAGGTAGTGAGGGCCAACAGGAATTAAAGCAAACGACGTCAGTGAGCAATAAGAAAGGCAAGCGAGAAGATTGTAGCAGCATCTATAAAGGAACCCAAAGATTTTTTAAAAGTTTAAATGGGGTGGAGGTGGGAAATACAGAGAGAGAGAGAGAGAGAGAGAGAGAGAGAGAGAGAGCGCACCCATGGAGAATTAAGTATGGTTAGTAGCCAGAGAGTTAGGAATGGAAGAAGGCAAATGTTCCTGCTCTGATCCCTTTCCCTTCCCACGCAGCGATGTTTCCATTCTGCTGCAGTTGGGCTTCTGTCAAATGCTGCGTTATTCGCCTGTCTGTTGCGATAGAATTTTACATAATTAATTACACCATTGCATGCTACATGATTCCATAATTTGTTCAATGCAATGCAAATTGGGGTGTGTGCCCAAAGGTGAAAGACTTCTGGGAAAGGATTTATAATGTATTGAAAAAGGTGTTGAGAAACACATTTAGTAAAAAACCAGAAGCCTTTCTACTTGGAATTGTAAAACAGGAAATCCCCAAAGTTGATAGAACTTTCTTTATGTATGCTACAACAGCAGCCAGAATCTTACCAATAGCTAAAAACTGGAAGTAAGAGGAATTACCAACAATAGAAGAATGGCAGATGAAAATGATGGACTATATGGAGCTCGCTGAACTGACCGGGAAACTTCGTGACCAGAGGGAGGAAGCGGCGGAAGAAGATTGGAAGAAATTCAAATTATATCTAAAAAAGTATTGTAAGATTAAAGAGCAGAAGTAAGCTGGAAGATAAATGAGGCTGTAGACTTAGAAGATAGATATAAGGTTTATGACTGTTGAAATTAATGATAATGATCTTAGATAAGAAGAGATATCGAGGTTAATTAATTTAAAAAGTGTTTAATGATGTCAAGAAATTACTAAAGATGATATACAAGGAACGCAGGAAGTGAGGACAGGAGGAAGTCAACCCATAATGATAGGAAGGATGAATAGGTTAAAAGGATGTATGTTTGTTTTTATGTTTATTATTGTTGTTTTCATTTATGTTTGTTTATTGATGTTTTTTGATATTTGTTTGCATTTGTTAAAATCTAATAAAAACTTTGGGGGGGGGGGGGACCAAACAGCGTCAGTGAGAAATAAGAAAGGCAAACGAGAAGATTGTAAGAAGTATGGTTAGTAGCCAGAGAGTTAGGAATGGAAGAAGGCAAATGTTTCTGCTCTGATCCTTTCCCTTCCCACGCAGCGATGTTTCCATTCTGCTGCAGTTGGGCTTCTGTCAAATGCTGCGTTATTCGCCTGTCTGTTGCGATAGAATTTTACATAATTAATTACACCATTGCTACATGATTCCATAATTTGTTCAATGCAATGCAAATTGGGGCGTGGTGGAGTAAAGGTAAAGGTAAAGGTAAAGGGAACCCTGACCATTAGGTCCAGTCGTGTCGAACTCTGGGGTTGCGGCGCTCATCTTGCTTTATTGGCCGAGAGCTGGCGTACAGCTTCCGGGTCATGTGGCCAGTAGGACTAAGCCGCTACTGGCGAACCAGAGCAGTGCACGGAAACGCCGTTTACCTTCCCGCCGGAGCGGGACCTATTTATCTACTTGCACTTTGACGTGCTTTCAAACTGCTAGGTGGGCAGGAGCAGGGACCGAGCAACGGGAGCTCAGTCCGTCACGGGGATTCGAACCGCCGACCTTCTGATCGGCAAGCCCTAGGCTCTGTGGTTTAACCCACAGCACCACCCACATCCCCAACCTGCCCAATCGCCTTCTCAATCCGGCCCGCGGACGGTCCAGGAACCAGCATGTTTTTACATGAGTAAAATGTGTGCTTTTATTTAAAATGCATCTCGACTGGGCGTATAAGACGACCCCCAACTTTCCCAGTTAAAATATAGAGTTTGGGATATACTTGCCGTATAAGAAATACGACCCGGTGTATAAGACGACCCCCGACTTTTGAGAAGATTTCCCTGGGTTAAAAAGTAGTCTTATACGCAGGAATATACTGTATTTCTGGGGCATAGGAATTTGTTAATTCCCCCCCCCCTTCAAAATATAGTCCGGCCCCCCACAAGGTCTGAGGGACAGTGGACCGGCCCCCTGCTGATGAAGTTTGCTGACCCCTGCCTTAGATAGGTAAAGGGACCCCTGACCATTAGGTCCAGTCGTGTCCGACTCTGGGGTTGCGGTGCTCATCTCGCTTTACTGGCCGATGGAGTCTGTGTACAGCTTCCAGGTCATGTGGCCAGCAGGACTAAGCCACTTCTGGCGAACCAGAGCAGCGCACGGAAACGCCGTTTACCTTCCCACCGGAGTGGTACCTATTTATCTACTTGCACTTTGACATCCTTTCGAACTGCTAGGTTGGCAGGAGCTGGGACCGAGCAACGGGAGCTCACCCTGTCACTGTGGGGATTCGAACCGCCGACCTTCTGATCGGCAAGCCCTAGGTTCCGTGGTTTAACCCACAGTGCCCCCCATGACGTGGTGGGGTAGGGAATAATAAATTGTGTGCCATTTGCAAATCGAAAGCAACAATTGCAATAATCAATCGCTGGGTTGATTTCCGTTCTGGGTATAAGCAACTGTCGGCAACTTCCCATTTTGTCTGGCATCCTAACACAGAATGTTGCGAGTCCGTTGGAGGAGGGAAATGGGAAACGGTTGTCAGGGAGGGAAGAAACTGATCGGTTGGCTGGCTGTTTCAGGTACCACTTGTCATCATCATCATCATCATCATCATCATCATTCTTTTATTCGACTGTCAGTCAGAAGAATACATTTGTACAGAATTAAAAGCATCTGAGAGAACTTTGAAAAAAGGAGACATAATCCACAATAGAGTGGAACTAAACAAATAGCCCCATATCGATACAATCAATTAAAATCTTGCGACGCTTAGAAGCTAAAAAAAGAAATTTAGCCACCAGGGAGGCTGTGTTTCTAGTAATATTATTCAGTAAATATAAAACCTGTCTTTCTCTGGGTAGAAAGCTAGGTTGACGTAAAAGTGGAGTTATAAGGTTTTGCCTAAGTTCTGCATAGAGAGGACAAGACAGAAGGATATGTTGGGTAGACTCAACCACGCCCATAGTACAGTGACAGGTTCTCTGGGCGTATGGGACTCCCTTGTACTTTCCCCACAATACCGCGGAATCGAGGGCGTTTAGTCCAGCCGCTGTAAGAAGTCTGCGGTATTCCACATAGTGGATTTCCGCGAGATAGGGGGCTGGTGTCATTTGATATATCTGGTCCCCTAGGAACATCCCTGGTTTCACTTGAGGGATATTGTCCTCTTGTCTGGCAATATCGCCCAATCTCCGGGAGATTGCGGTTCTAGCTTGATTCTACGTCATGGACTCCAGGTAGAGGTGTGACAATCCACAGGACTGCACCTCTTTTATGACCTCCCTTTCCCAGGATGAGTTTGTCTTTGTGGGCAAACTCCCTACATGTTTGGGGGGCAGAGGAACCACAGCTATGCAAGCAGATTTCTGGCATTCCAAGCGGGATGGGAACGCCACTCAGGGAAGCCCACAAACAAAGACGGAAGAGCACAGCTGCCACAGAATTTCACATGTGCTGGAGATCACAGTAGGTCTGGTTTACGGCTTCGTTTAAGGCCAGCCCCCAGCCCCCTCCACCCCAGCAAAGCAAAGGGGAGAGGGCCCTGTCGGGATTATCGCTGCTTGAGACGGGGTAGATATGGCAAGGGAAGTGATGCGCAGCAAACAGCTGCGTCTGGGTTTTGAAGCAAGATGTGCTTTGCTCGCAGGCTGCTCCTGTCCCTCCTGCTCGGTCCTGAAATTGGTTTTATTCAAGTGCAAGCTCATTACCAGCAAAGGGCTGGGGGCGGGGGAGGAAGGGGAACCTTCTCCCCCAGGATCTAGGACAGTGATGGCTAACCTTGACACTCCAGATGTTTTGGGACTACAACTCCCATCATCCCTGACCACTGATCCTGTTAGCTAGGGATGATGGGAGTTGTAGTTCCAAAACATCTGGGGTGTTAAGGTTAGCCATCACTGATCTAGGAGTCTTGGTAGACCACAAACTTGACATGAGTCAACAGTGTGATGCAGCAGCTCAAAAAGCCAATGCAATTCTGGGCTGCATCCATAGGAGTATAGCATCTAGATAAGGGGAAGTAATAGTACCACTGTATTCCGCTCTGGTCAGACCTCACCTGGAATACTGTGTCCAGTTCTGGGCACCACAGTTCAAGAAGGATACAGACAAGCTGGAACGTGTCCAGAGGAGGGCAACCAAAATGGTCAAAGGCTTGGAAACGATGCCTTATGAGGAACAGCTTAGGGAGCTGGGTATGTTTAGCCTGGAGAAGAGAAGGTTCAGGGGTGATATAATAGCCATGTTCAAATATATAAAAGGATGTCCTATAGAGGAGGGAAAAAGGTTGTTTTCTGCTGCTCCAGAGAAGCGGACACGGAGCAATGGATTCAAACTACAAGAAAGAAGATTCCACCTAAACATTAGGAAGAACTTCCTGACAGTAAGAGCTGTTGGACAGTGGAATTTGCTGCCAAGGAGTGTGGTGGAGTCTCCTTCTTTGGAGGTCTTTAAGCAGAGGCTTGACAGCCACCTGTCAGGAATGCTTGGATGGTGTTTCCTGCTTGGCAGGGGGTTGGACTGGATGGCCCTTGGGGTCTCTTCCAACTCTAGGATTCTAGGATTCTATGCTCTGAACATTTGGGGGAGATGCTGATTGACAGGCTCTCTGCTCCTCGCAACGGGCGGCTCTGCCTCAGCGGACCTCGGATTCCCCGCTCCGGCCTTCGGCGCTCTGCTGGACAGTTATCACAATCGCATTGGGCGGTGGGAAGCAATAGGGCGCCAGCCATCGGACGCAGCTTTTCATCGGCGCTAGGAGAGGCTGGCCTGATGTCCACACAGGAGCCTCCCACCAAGGATCCATCTGGCCTGGGATTCTGTTTCACACGGTGACCGAACACACCTACAAATATGCCAGTGTATCCCGGGTCAGCCCTAGGGCGAGGCCGAGTGAGGAGGCAGCCGGTTCTGATGTGGGGGGAACATCCAGTTTTTGAGTGCCACGTGATCTCGTACCTAAGGGACCGCCTCTCCTGGTATGCCCCGTGTAGGACCTTAAGGTCCTCAAACAATAACATTTTGGAGATCCTGAGCCATAAGGATGCTAGGCTGGTCACAACTAGGGCCAGGGCCTTCTCAATACTGGCCCCGACTTGGTGGAACGGTCTGTCAGAAGAGACCAGGGCCCTGCGGGATCTGGCATCTTTCCGTAGGGCCTGCAAGACAGAGCTGTTCTGCCTGGCCTTTGGGTTGGTTTTAGTTTAACCCTGTTTGATTGGTGGGCTACTTAAAGATGAGGCTGCATTTTAAATTTTAAATCGTATTTTAACTTGCATTTTAATTGATTGTTTTGTATGTTTTGTTGTGATTTTATTGGTGTTAGCCACTCTGAGCCCGGTCTTGGCTGGGAAGGGCGGGGTATAAATAAAAAATTATTATTATTATTATTATCTGCCCTATACCTGCTAAGCTAAAGGGATACGGGTGGCGCTGTGGTCTAAACCACTGAGCCTCTTCGGCTTGCCGATCGGAAGGTCAGCGGTTCGAATCCCTGCGACGGGGTGAGCTCCCATTGCTCTGTCCCAGCTCCTGCCAACCTAGCAGTTCGAAAGCACGTCAAAGTGCAAGTAGATAAATAGGTACCACTGCAGCGGGAAGGTAAACGGCGTTTCTGTGTGCTCTGGTTTCCGTCATGGTGTCCCGTTGCGCCAGAAGCAGTTGAGTCATGCTGGCCACATGATCTGGAAAGCTGTCTGCGGACAAAAGCCGGCTCCGTCGGCCTGAAAGCGAGATGAGCGCCGCAACCCCATAGTTGCCTTTGATTGGACTTAACCATGCAGGGGTCCTTTATCTTTTTAACTGCTAAGCTAGCCCGTTGCCCATCATCATCATCAGCATCAAATAAGTCGCTACCTTTTCATCAGAATTGGAGTAAGATTTAACTACCAATCCAGCGCGGGTGGCGCTGTGGTCTAAACCACAGAGCCTAGGGCTTGCCGATCAGAATCATAGAATCATATAATCATAGAGTTGGAAGAGACCACCAGGGCCATCCAGTCCAACCCCCTGCCAAGCAGGAAACACCATCAAAGCATTCCTGACAGGTGGCTGTCAAGCCTCTGCTTAAAGACCTCCAAAGAAGGAGACTCCACCACACTCCTTGGCAGCAAATCCCACTGTCCAACAGCTCTTACTGTCAGGAAGTTCTTTCTAATGTTTAGGTGGAATCTTCTTTCTTTGTAGTTTGAATCCATTGCTCCGTGTCCGCTTCTCAGGAGCAGCAGAAAACAACCTTTCTCCCTCCTCTATATGACATCCTTTTATATATTTGAACATGGCCATCATATCACCCCTTAACCTTCTCTTCTCCAGGTTAAACATACCCAGCTCCCTAAGCCGTTCCTCATAAGGCATCGTTTCCAGGCCTTGGACCATTTTGGTTGCCCTCCTCTGGACACGTTCCAGCTTGTCAGTATCCTTCTTGAACTGTGGTGCCCAGAACTGGACACAGTATTCCAGTTGAGGTCTGACCAGAGCGGAATACAGTGGTACTATTCCTTCCCTTGATCTAGATGCTATACTCCTATGGATGCAGCCCAGAATTGCATGGGCTTTTTTAGCTGCTGCAGTGGCAGGAATGATCAGGGATTGAGCGCAGCTCTCTGGGAAGAGGCCTTTTCGCCTCCTCTCTTCTTCTCCTTCCTCGGGGGGTTCGGAACTGTTTCTTATTTGGCTAATGAGGCAGAAATATGCAGGCGCTGGGGACTCGAGAGTCCCCCCCCCCTCCCCGCTCAGCAGCTGTTTTTCTGCCGTCAGAGCCTCTGCTACTAAATCTCCCCTGCGGAGGCATAAAGTCCTTCTCTTTGGGGTGGGGAGCGAGGCGCTCAGCAAAGCTCTGGGGGGCAAGAGGATGTGAACCACAGCCCTCTGGCGTATCTTGGGCTCTGCTGCTTTTGCCCAGAGTCTGTGGGCTACCCTACTTGGGCTACCAAAGGAACGTAAGAGAAGTGTAAGAGAACATGTAAGACTAAGAGTATGTACCCCTGACCATTAGGTTCAGTCGCGGACGACTCTGGGGTTGCGGCGCTCATCTCGCTTTACTGGCCGAGAGCCGGCGTACAGCTTCCAGGTCGTGGCCAGCATGACTAAGCCGCTTCTGGCGAAACCAGAGCAGCACACGGAAACACCGTTTACCTTCCCGCCAGAGTGGTACCTATTTATCTACTTGCACTTTGACGTGCTTTCGAACTGCTAGGTGGGCAGGAGCTGGGACCAAGCAACGGGAGCTCACCCCGCCGTGGGGATTCGAACCGCAGCCCTTCTGATCGGCAATGATAAATAAATTTAAGAAAGGGACAGGATAAGATGCGGACGCACAAAGCATATATATACTGTATATTCCTGCGTATAAGACTACTTTTTAACCCAGGAAAATCTTCTCAAAAGTCGGGGGTCGTCTTATACGCCGGGTCGTATTTCTTAGACGGCGAGTATATCCCAAACTCTATATTTTAACAGGAAAAGTTGGGGGTCGTCTTATACGCCCAGTCGTCTTATACGCCGGAATATACGGTATATAAAATCAAGACTCCTTGTGCTACTCTCCACTCCCCCTTTCTTTCCGCCCAGGATAGCCCTGCACTTTGCCTGCCCTGCTTGGTTCTGGTGGGGGAAATAGGGACATTCTGGGATCAAACCGAAAGCCAGGCTGGTTTTTGTCATTCCAGGACTGTCCTTGTAAAAACGGGATACTTGGAGGGTTTGTGTAGAGGACCTCGCCTGTCCAGGTCCTCCCTTGGAGAGCCAGTGTGGTATAGTGGTTAAGAGCGGTAGACTCGTAATCTGGTGAACCGGGTTCACGTCTCCGCTCCTCCGCATGCAGCTGCTGGGTGACCTTGGGCTAGTCATGCTTCTCTGAAGTCTCTCAGCCCCACTCACCTCACAGAGGGTTTGTTGTGGGGGAGGAAGGGAAAGGAGAATGTGAGCTGCTTTGAGACACCTTCGGGGAGTGATAAAGTGGGATATCAAATCCAAACTCTTCTTCTTCTTTCTCTCTCTGCCTAAGATCTTGGGGAGCTATTCCGAGCAGGCAACTCCCAGTGCTTGGCGTGGCTTCTACTCTACTGGGTTGTATAATCTCCCAAAGGGCACCCAACTCAGGCCTCTCCTTGCAGGCCCCTGCTTGCAGCGCATCTCTCCGGCAAGTTTTTCATGAGCGCGGAAACTTGCCAGAAAGATAATGAGCTGGCGTTAATTAAGATGAACCCTCGCCCTTTTTAACATCTCCATCAACGTCCTGGGAAGGTGAATGTGAAGCTGGATTTACAAAAAACCGTGTCTTGGAAACCGAGGTGGATAAAAGGGTAGCCGACGGCCCTTTGGCATAGTTTTGAAAGCATCCGAGACTCTCCTCTTCTGCAGCAAAGGGAGCAGAGGTGTTTCGCTCCTTCGGGTTAACTGAATATTTTGATTTTGCCATCTCCCTTTCTGCCAAAGAGCCTAGAGGAATAATTCTCTGAACCACTGACATAGTCATTACTATCTCGCTAATGCTCATTTTATTTTTATTTATACCCAGCGGTGGGGGAGAGATCAAATTCGGTTTGCATCTACAGGGAAAGCTGCAAAATCTGCCCTTTCCGAAATAGCACAAGAACCGAAACACAGAGCCATCTTTCGAAGTGCACGCTTCTCCGAAATTTACAGCCACGTGTAGAGAAATTGGCACCTTTTAGGGTCGACAATCAACAACCTCAGATATGCTGATGACACAACCTTGATGGCAGAAAGTGAGGCGGAATTAAAGAACCTTTTAATGAGGGTGAAAGAGGAGAGCGCAAAATATGGTCTGAAGCTCAACATAAAAAAAAAAAACTAAGATCATGGCCACTGGTCCCATCACCTCCTGGCAAATAGAAGGGGAAGAAATGGAGGCAGTGAGAGATTTTACTTTCTTGGGCTCCATGATCACTGCAGATGGTGACAGCAGTCACAAAATTAGAAGACGCCTGCTTCTTGGGAGGAAAGCAATGACAAACCTAGACAGCATCTTAAAAAGCAGAGACATCACCTTGCCAACAAAGGTCCGTATAGTTAAAGCTATGGTTTTCCCAGTAGTGATATATGGAAGTGAGAGCTGGACCATAAAGAAGGCTGATCGCCGAAGAATGGATGCTTTTGAATTCTGGTGCTGGAGGAGACTCTGGAGAGTCCCATGGACCGCAAGAAGATCAAACCTCTCCATTCTGAAGGAAATCAGCCCTGAGCGCTCACTGGAAGGACAGATCCTGAAGCTGAGGCTCCAGTACTTTGGCCACCTCATGAGAAGAGAAGACTCCCTGGAAAAGACCCTGATGTGGGGAAAGATGGAGGGCACAAGGAGAAGGAGACGGCAGAGGACGAGATGGTTGGACAGTGTTCTCGAAGCTACTAACATGAGTTTGGCCAGACTGCGAGAGGCAGTGAAGGATAGGCGTGCCTGGCGTGCTCTGGTCCATGGGGTCACGAAGAGTCGGACACGACTGAACGACTGAACAACAACAACAACAGGGTCGAGTGCGCACAGAAATACATTAGTAAAAACAAAGTACAAAAATGCACAGGTGGAGGACCTGAATCCCGGAGACTGCTCCACCCATTCGACATGTGGGCTGTGCTGATATTATGACATCAGATGACGACATCAGAAGGGTTCTGTTGTCAGTGCAAACTAGCACCGACAGCAAGCCTCACTTTGTGTGTTTGCAGGTGTAGCATGGCTTCGGTCCAGTATACCTGAAGGAGCGTCTCCACCCCCATCGTTCAGCCCGGACACTGAGGTCCAGTGCCGAGGGCCTTCTGGCGGTTCCCTCCCTGCGAGAAGCAAAGCTACAGGGAACCAGGCAGAGGGCCTTCTCGGTGGTGGCGCCCGCCCTGTGGAACGCCCTCCCTTCAGATGTCAAAGAGAACAACAACTACCAGACTTTTAGAAGACATCTGAAGGCAGCCCTGTTTAGGGAGGCTTTTAATGTTTAATAGATTGTTGTATTTTAATTTTCGGTTGGAAGCCGCCCAAAGTGGCTGGGGAAACCCAGCCAGATGGGCGGGGTATAAATAATATATTATTATTATTATTATTATTATTATTATTATTATTATTATTATCATTACTGAGTTTTCTGGTTGCAAGACAGCAACACACACACACAGAGAGAGAGAGAGAGAGAGAATGCACCAGTGGAAAACTGGCAGATGGTTATCGTTTCGCAGAGCACTTTGTGGTACCCAAAGGATGTTGATGTGTTCTCTTGGGCTAGAGCGAGGCCTTGGAACGGAGTAGAATTTGGGTTTGCATGACTTTCCACGCATCTATACTCACAAAGGATACTTCTGTTGTGATCAGGGCTTTTGCCAGACTCCAGACTCATGTCCCCTTGGGCATTTGAAGTGCTGAAAGTAATGTCATTCTAATTTTTAAATTTGTGCCCTTCCCTCGGTTTAATTAACTTTTCCTCCTTCAGAATGACATTTCGGCAGATTTGAGAGGCGCTCGTTCATTTGGCTAGCCTTGTGTGTATGTGTGTTGAAAGGCTTTCTGTGACCAGTGACATAGCATGAGTTGCTGGTGCCCAGGGCAAAGCAAGGGTTGCTCCCTCCTGGTAGACTGGGCAGTTGGGTTGGAGGCATGCGTGTCCCAGCCTGGGCACGGCTTGCCTCCTTGCAGCTTAAGAAGATGGCAGGAGCTCAGCCATGCAGTCTCAATAAGGGAGCCTGTCGTGGGGGCGCCTGGTTGTGCCCCTCTCAGAATTTTGTGCCCAGGGCCACCAACCCCTCTGTCCCTCCACGCTATGCCACTGCCGTGAAGATAATGCAGACTGCACACTCAAATCAACCAGCTTTATTTGTAGGTGCTGTGGGTTAAACCACAGAGCCTTGGGCTTGTTGATCAGAAGGTCGGCGGTTCGAATCCCTGCGGACGACTCTGGGGTTGTGGCGCTCATCTCGCTTTATTGGCCGAGAGCCGGCGTACAGCTTCCGGGTCATGTGGCCAGCATGACTAAGCCGCTTCTGGCAAACCAGAGCAGCGCACGGAAACGCCATTTACCTTCCTGCTGCAGTGGCTCCTATTTATCTACTTGCACTTTGACGTGCTTTCGAACTGCTAGGTGGGCAGGAGCAGGGACCGAACAACAGGAGCTCACCCCGTGGCGGGGATTCGAACCGCCGACCTTCTGATCGGCAAGCCCTAGGCTCTGTGGTTTAACCCACAGGGCTACTTTCCAACAAAACTCACCAATTACACACACAAAGGCATGACTCCCCAGAAAATGGGCCTTTTCTCCCAGAAGCATGGGCAAATGCGAGAGAGCGCAGAGATGGGCTTCAGTCCCTCCCTCTGTTTTCAAACAACTTCCCTCATTTATAGGACTGGGTCAGAAGTCAACAAGAGTTTGCAATAAATCGCCCAAGAGTCCTCCTAGGATCCCATGCCAAAAACAACATTGTTAAAAGGGCAATGAAGCCACCAAGCTCTGCACAGAAGCTTGCTTTGGGAGTGGGAGCTCAATGGTCCCACAGATTGCGAGAGAAACGTACGGGGGCTCAGCTTCGCTTGGGAGCTCTCTATCCCATGGGTGGGGAGCTTCTTTGGCTCCACGGACCAGATCTTTATCAGGACCGGCCTCATGGACCAAATTGGATAAGTGAGTGGGGCTGGAAGCGACAATGACATCAGGTGTTTCGGCACTTTGACGTCCCAAAGTCAGGACGTCAAAGCACCTTGCAAAAGCAAGAGTCTCCCCAGAACAAATGGGAAGCGAAAGAGCGGAGCGAATCAAAGGAGAAGGGCATTCAAGAAAGAAGCATGTATGGATGCTTTCAGACAAGCCAACCCTCTGTCTGCTCTCTCGTCTCCTGACCCATTCCTTTTTTTTGACGAATGAGTCAACGAGATCAGGGCGGCTGGTTCATTAACCAACCCCGCTGGGCAAATCCTCTTTTCACCTACTTTTGCACACTCCCAGGATCCTGCCTGCTGTGCAGGTGGTCTGAGGAGCGGAGACCAGTGAGTCACAGGTGAGGCCGGTTCTTCTCCGGGGTGGGTCGCCCAAAGCAAGCAGCTGCTCCGACCTCCTGCTCTGTCCTCCGCTGCAGATCCCCGGAGAGATTTGAGCTCAGATGCTCAGCAATGGAACTTGTTGGCTGCTGGCTGAGAAAGCCACTTCTGCCTTAAGGAGGAGGTGGGGTTGTGGGCTCTCACGACCCCTCCATGGGCGCAGGGGTGTGTGGTCAGCCCCGTGCGATTGGGGGGTTCCTGGCTGTGTCGCTGGCCAGGCTGACCAATCCGGTTGGTCTGGAGGTGTGGCCTGCTCGATTTAAGCAGGACACGGCCAGGAGCTCTCCCCTTTCTGCGCTTCCAGCTGCTTTCAGTTTTCCCACCCTCCCTCCCTTTAGGTTTTCCTCTCTATTGACCTTGCTATGGACTTCGGTTGGTCGCCGTTGAGGGGCCTGGTAGGACTTTTTCCACTTGGCAAATTGGCACCAGCCACTTGGTTTTCGCCTAGTAAAGGTAAAGGGACCCCTGACCATTAGGTCCAGTCGTGTCCGACTCTGGGGTTGCGCCGCTCATCTCGCTTTACTGGCCGAGGGAGCCGGCGTACAGCTTCCGGGTTATGTGGCCAGCATGACAAAGCCGCTTCTGGCGAACCAGAGCAGCGCACGGAAACGCCGTTTACCTTCCCGCCAGAGCGGTACCTATTTATCTCCTTGCACTTCGACGTGCTTTCGAACTGCTAGGTGGGCAGGAGCAGGGACCGAGCAACGGGAGCTCACTCCGTCGCGGGGACTAAAACACAGTTTCTATCCGTGGGCTGTTAGGCTCCTGAACGGAAAATAATACACTGCAACTGACTTGCGAGGCGGTGTGTTGTGCAACAAGCACACAGAGTGCAATGAGATTCAGTGTTTTTGGGCGGGGAGGGAGGCTCGGTTAATTTCATTGTACTGTACACAGGTTGTACATTGACAATAAAGATATTATTATCTTCAAAGCGGTTCCCAGTTTTTGCTGAAGACAGGGTGTGCTAATGAATTTCCCTTGTTGTTGCTCCTTCCTCCTTCCCTCTTCCTTCCAAGCTACCATATATGTACAAAACATGGAACATTTCACAAACTTTGTGCCCTCGCCCCTACAATGGAGGCAGTGCTGCCCCCCCACCCCGCGACCGCCCCCCCACCAAGACTTTCCCTCCTCCTCTTTCTGCAGGAATGGTACCGCCTGCACAGCAGAACGCAACACTTCATAAAAGTCACAGGAACACAACAGGGCGGGGGTTCTTTTTCTAAAGAAGAAAATGAAAGGGGGGGGTAACTCTTCTCGCTTCCCAAACGCAGAGGTGAAACGAAACACATTTCTTTGCTCGCCCGCTCTCCCCGGCGCTGAAAACAGCCGTGAAAGGGAACTGGGCCGCTTTCAAACGCAGCCGGCTGCCCCAGCTGGAGCTAGTCAGGAAGAAGGGATGCTTCAAATAGTTTCCTCCATCCCGCGGAAGATTCCACTGCTCTGGACTGGGTCCAGTTCTGAAGCAGCAGAACGCAGGTTCAAGCAGAGGGCCTCTCGCTCTGGGTGCCAGCAATTGCAGGCACATCACAGGACAGCCGAAAGTAAGGGCGTTGGGACGATGGCCATAGTTGTCAACCCTCCATCTTTTTTGCGGGAAACTCCCTTATTCCAATGCCGTTTCCCGCTGCTATCCCGGATTGTTGATATCCCTTCAATTCCCCGGATTCCAAAGGAAGAAGCTCCTCTCCCTCCCTGCCGGCCAGGGAGGCTCCTCAGCTGCGTTGCTCGGCTGCCAATAAGGAGTCTGAGACCGACTGGGGGCGGAGCTTGCATGCCTTGTGGAGCCAGACCCTCACGCCCAACCAGACAGACAGCCTGCCTGCTGTCTATGCGCTCGCTCTTTCGCTCACCCGTTCGCGCGCAGCCTCTGGAGCGCAGGGTGGCGAGGCTACTTGGTGCCATTGGACCGCCCTCGCGGCATCCCTTATTTTCAAATCCGAAAGCTTGGAAAAATCACTTATTTTCAAATGTGAAAGTTGACAGCTATGACGATGGCTCGTCCAACCAGAAACCTTTTTACTGGGAATTGTGGGGAAGGAAATCCCCCAAAATGACATGACAGTGGTACCTCAGGTTACACTGAGCCAGTGTGGTGTAGTGGTTAGGAGCAATGGACTTGTATCCCGGTGAACCAGGTTCGATTCCCCGCTCCTCCACATGCAGCTGCTGGGTGACCTTGGGCTAGTCCCGATTCTCTGAAGTCTCTCAGCCCCACTCACCTCACAGAGTGTTTGTTGTGGGGGAGGAAGGGAAAGGAGAATGTGAGCCGCTTTGAGACTCCTTCGGGGAGTGATAAAGCGGGATATCAAATCCAAACTCTTCTTCTTCTTCTTACATACACTTCAGGTTAAGAACTCCGCTAACCCAGAAATAACGCTTCAGGTTATGAACTTTGCTTCAGGATAAGAACAGAAATTGTGCTCTGGCGGCGCAGCGGGAGGCCGCATTAGCTAAAGTGTTGCTCCAGGATAAGAACAGTTTCAGGTTGAGAACGGACCTCTGGAACGAATTAAGTTCTTAACCAGAGGTGGCGCTGTGGGTTAAACCACAGAGCCTAGGGCTTGCCGATGAGAAGGTCGGCGGTTCGAATCCCCGCGACGGGGTGAGCTCCCGTTGCTCAGTCCCAGCTCCTGCCCACCTAGCAGTTCGAAAGCACGTCAAAGTGCAAGGAGATAAATAGGTACCGCTTAAGCGGGAAGGTAAACGGCGTTTCCGTGCGCTGCTCTGGTTCGCCAGAAGCAGCTTAGTCCTGCTGGCCACATGACCCGGAAGCTGTACGCCGGCTCCCTCGGCCAATAAAGCGAGATGAGTGCCGCAACCCCAAAGTCGTCCACGACTGGACCTAATGGTCATGGGTCCCTTTACCTTTACTATGATTCTTTTTAACCACCATAGGTAGTACAGTGGTACCTCAGGTTACAGACGCTTCAGGTTACAGACTCCACTAACCCAGAAATAGTACCTCGGGTTAAGAACTTTGCTTCAGGATGTGAACAGAAATCGTGCGGCGGTGGTGGCAGTGGTGGGAGGCCCCATTAGCTAAAGTGGTGCTTCAGGTTAAGAACAGTTTCAGGTTAAGAACGGACCTCCGGAACGAATTAAGTACTTAACCCGAGGTACCACTGTACATTATTTCTGTATGCCACAGCTGCCGTGAGGCTACTACTTGCTAAGAATTGGAAGAGTTGAGAGTTACCTACATTACATGAACGGCAAATGAAGATGATGGACTTTATGGAACTTGCCGAACTGACTGGGAGAATCCGCGATCAGGGAGAAGAGATGGTGGAAGAAGATTGGAAAAAAATTACATTGTATTTGAAAAAAAATATTGTAATATTCCGTAATGCCAATAGAAGCAGCTATAGGTTTTTTGTCTGCATATGGCCCCGGGTCCAATTCCTAGCATCTCCAGGTAGGGCTGGGACAGCCTCCCTGCCTGGGATCCTGGAGAGCTGCTGCTGCAAGTATGTCCATCCAATACTGGACTACAAAGAAGAAGAAGAGTTTGGATTTGATCTTCCGCTTTATCACTACCCGAAGGAGTCTCCAAGCAGCTCACATTCTCCTTTCCCTTCCTCCCCCACAACAAACACTCTGTGGGGTGAGTGGGGCTGAGAGACTTCAGAGAAGTGGGACTAGCCCAAGGTCACCCAGCAGCTGCATGGGGAGGAGCGGAGACGCGAACCCGGTTCACCAGATTACGAGTCTACCGCTCTTAACCACTACACCACACTGGCTTTCTGACGGTAAGAGCTGTTTGACCATGGGATGGAAGGTGGTGAACTCTCCTTCCTTGGAGGTTTCAAAGCAGAGTTTGGGTGGACATCTGTCACGGATGCTTTAGCTGAGATTCCTGCATTGCAGGGGGTTGGACTGGATGACCCTTGGGGTCTGTTCCAACTATGATTCTATGATAACTGCACACCCATGATCTCTAACCACTGGCTGACAGGCCCTGCGGGATTTCAGAGGCAGGGCTTATCCCCAGGGCTACCAGCAGACACCCAGGACTGAAACAACAACAACAACAACAACAACAAGAAGAAGAAGAAGAAGAAGAAGAGGAGGAGGAGGAGGAGGAGGAGGAGGAGGAGGAGGAGGAGGAGTTTGGATTTGATATCCCACTTTATCACTCCCGGAAGGAGTCTCCAAGCGGCTCACATTCTCCTTTCCCTTCCTCCCCCACAACAAACCCTCTGTGAGGTGAGTGGGGCTGAGAGACTTCAGAGAAGTGGGACTAGCCCAAGGTCACCCAGCAGCTGCATGTGGAGGAGCGTTGAAGCGAACCCGGTTCCCCAGATTATGAGTCTACTGCTCTTAACCACTACACCACACTGGACTAAATGGGCCAATGATCTGATTCCATATAAGGAGCCCATATAAGGAGCTCTCTGGGTTCCTAAGGGCTGTGGCAGCACTTATCTGAGGATATCTCCCCATTCAGAGAAGTGCTTATAACAATATACTGACAGCCATTACTTTTTAAAGGCACTGCTCTTTGAATAAATAAATCCTTCTGCCTCTGTTTGTTTTAGTTGGTTGTATTAAGTGGTTTAAGAAACCAAACAAGCCCTAAAGCTGTATCATTATTATTTTTTAAAAAAACTCACAATGTGGGTACCATTGAGTGTTAGTCATAGAGATGACCTATTGAAATCAACGGAGTTCAGGTTACTAAGCCCGTTAACTTCAGTATGACTTAGTTTGCCGTCTCCCTGTGAATTGTTATTTTATTACGGTATGACACTTTGGAGGTTAGATTCATAGAATCATAGAATCATAGAGTTGGAAGAGACCCCAAGGGCCATCCAGTCCAACCCCCTGCCAAGCAGGAAACACCATCAAAGCATTCCTGACAGGTGGCTGTCAAGCCTCTGCTTAAAGACCTCCAAAGAAGGAGACTCCACCACACTCCTTGGCAGCAAATCCCACTGTCGAACAGCTCTTACTGTCAGGAAGTTCTTCCTAATGTTTAGGTGGAATCTTCTTTCTTGTAGTTTGAATCCATTGCTCCGTGTCCGCTTCTCAGGAGCAGCTGAAAACAACCTTTCTCCCTCCTCTATATGACATCCTTTGATATATTTGAACATGGCTATCCTATCACCCCTTAACCTTCTCTTCTCCAGGCTAAACATACCCAGCTCCCTAAGCCGTTCCTCATAAGGCATCGTTTCCAGGCCTTGGACCATTTTGGTTGCCCTCCTCTGGACACGTTCCAGCTTGTCAGTATCCTTCTTGAACTGTGGTGCCCAGAACTGGACAAAGTATTCCAGGTGAGGTCTGACCAGAGCGGAATACAGTGGTACTATTACTTCCCTTGATCTAGATGCTATACTCCTATTGATGCAGCCCAGAATTGCATTGGCTTTTTTTAGCTGCTGCATCACACTGTTGAAGGTTATTTTTGGAGGGGAGGTAGGTGGAGATTTGGAAGGACTTCTGAAACCAAATTTATCCCCCATCACTGTACTTACTAGAGAGTAGGCCTTACTGGACCCAACAGGGCTTGCTTCAGAGTAACCTTGCATGGGATCGCACTGCTATGAATTTGTGTTTGCCTGTGTTTCAGATCCTACGCATAGATGGGGCTGAGGTGGTGGAGATTTATCATAGAACCGTAGAAGTGAAAGGGATCTCCTTAGACTGAGGGGGGAGTCTGACAATTTCGGTTTCTCTCAGTTTCTCATCCCCCCCCTCAAAAAAAATTAATATAAGTTCTCCACATTTCTGCAGCAATGAGCAGTATCGTAAAAATCCATCAACGTTTCAGTGTGAAATTCTCCCAATCGACACATTATTTACGAAGCCGTTTCTCCCCCCCATGCAATACACTGTTGTGTGTCCTTTTTCACCAATATATTCATTTTTATGTACACTTCCCCTTAGTACGTGCCTTTTTTTGTACACGGCTCTTGGCTGTGGAGCTGTATTACAAAATTCAGGGACGGGAGAGAATTCAGAAGAAGAAGAGTTTGGATTTGATATCCCGCTTCATCACTACCCGAAGGAGTCTCAAAGCGGCTCACATTCTCCTTTCCCTTCCTGTGAGGTGAGTGAGGCTGAGAGACTTCAGATAAGCGGGACTAGCCCAAGGTCACCCAGCAGCTGCATGTGGAGGAGCGGGGAAGCGAAGCCGGTTCACCAGATTACAAGTCCACCGCTCTTAACCACTACACCACACTGGCTCTCACTGGAGGGCTGCGTTCCAGTTTGGGTATTGTTTCAGAAGTGGTGAATCAGGTGGGTTTGCATTGAAATATCAGCCAAACCAAATTCCTCCCCCCGACAGGCCTAGTTTTAAAAGTCTCTGAGGAAGTTGAGCACAGTCTGGATAGAGCTCAGTCGGTTAGAGCGTGGTGCTAATGGCACCGAGGTTCGATCCCCGCATGCAACAGCTACATATTTTACTGTGTTGCTGGGGGTTGGGCTAGATGACCCCTGGGTACCTGCCAACTCTGTGATACTACAATTCTAAGGAGTTCATCCACGCGGTCCAACACCTCATGTCATCAGTAAAGGTAAAGGGACCCCTGACCATTAGGTCCAGTCGTGACTGACTCTGGGGTTGCAGCGCTCATCTTGCTTTATTGGCCGAGGGAGCCGGCGTACAGCTTCCGGGTCATGTGGCCAGCATGACAAAGCCGCTTCTGGCGAACCAGAGCAGCGCACGGAAACACCGTTTACCTTCCCGCTGCAGCGGTACCTATTTATCTACTTGCACTTTGACGTCCTTTCGAACTGCTAGGTTGGCAGGAGCAGGGACTGAGCAATGGGAGCTCACCCCGTTGCGGGGATTCGAACCGCCGACCTTCTGATCGGCAAGCCCTAGGGCTCTGTGGTTTAACCCACAGCACCACCTGGGTCCCCATGTCATCAGTAAGTTCTTCCTAATAGCTTGGTTGGGAGGAAGAAATAAAATATTCCCGAAACAAAAATGCAAAAGCAAAATACAAAGTGGGACTGCCCCTCTAAAATCCTCTTCCAACTTGAATATGGAGAGAGAGAGAGAGAGAGAGAGAGAGAGAGAGAGAGAGAATATCGTGAAGTCTTTATGAGCACAGGGAGGGCAGTAAAATAGAAGTGTGAGGGAGAACCCAAAGGAAGCAGGTTGTTTCAGGAAAGCTGACCTCTTTCCATTCACCGCCAGCCTCCCATGTTCCACCTTACTTCACAGAGCAGGAAATAGGTCTAATCCAGGGCTGCGTTCAGATGCTGCAATTCTCCAGGACCGCCGTAAAAATCACAGAAGCCAGCATTGACCCCAGAACTCGACTTCCTGAGAATCTCAGCTTGCTTTACTTAGAGAGACAGAGAGGGAGAGAGAGAGGTTCTGGGAAATATCCAGTCCATGTGCGCGAGAGCCATTCAGAGGATGTGTCACCCCTTGCCTCTCCCAGTTAACAAGGGAGAAGGAGGCATAGCTGTCAACCCTCCCTTTTTTTGGCAGGAAACTCCCTTATTCCAATGCCGTTTCCCGCTGCTATCCCGGATTGTTGATATCCCTTAAATTTCCCGGATTTCAAAGGAAGCAGCTCCTCTCCCTCCCTGCCGGCCAGGGAGGCTCCTCAGCTGCGTTGCTCGGCTGCCAATAAGGAGTCTGAGACCCACTGGGGGCGGAGCTTGCATGCCTTGTGCAGCCAGACCCTCACGCCCAACCAGACAGACAGCCTGCCTGCCGTCTACACGCTCGCTCTTTCGCTCACCCGTTCGCGTGCAGCCTCTGGAGCGCAGGGTGGCGAGGCTACTTGGTGCCATTGCACTGCCCTCACGGCATCCCTTATTTTCAGATCCGAAAGTTTGAAAAAATCCCTTATCTTCAAATCTGAATGTTGACAGCTATGCTGGAGACTGATTACTTTCCCCCGTTTAAATTGCACTTCCTTTGCATTTCAATGAAGGGGGTAGAAATAATTATGCCCTTGGTTCCATGGAATTCACAGCTTAGGTAACATATGCAAACAATCGCTGAGGTTGCGTTAAATAGCAGGCAGGGAGACAGAGTAATGTGGCATTTGGCGGAACCGAATCGCAGCAGAACAGAAACAGCTATGAGGAAGATGGGTCGAGCAGAAATTGCAACCTCCCTTCATGGATGCACAGCATCCCCGACAGACGAACAACCAGACTCTGCTTAAATACCTCCCACAAATGGTAGAAGAAGAAGAGTTTGGATTTGATATCTCGCTTTATCACTCCCCGAAGGAGTCTCAAAGCGGCTCACATTCTCCTTTCCCTTCCTCCCCCACAACAAACACTCTGTGAGGTGAGTGGGGCTGAGAGACTTCAGAGAAGTGGGACTAGCCCAAGGTCACCCAGCAGCTGCATGTGGAGGAGCGGGGAATCGAACCCAGTTCACCAGATTACGAGTCTACCGCTCTTAACCACTACACCACACTGGCTCTCATCCTAGATCCATGGTCTAGGATGCCGGCCAGCCTGCCAGGCCCCCTTCCAAGAGGCTCCATTTCACCTCCCCTTTTCCATCCCCCCTCCTCCAACAGGCATTCTTCTGTGGCAGCTGAGCATGCTTAGTCTGTGTACTTTCCCCCAAAGAATTCTGGGAACTGTAGTTTGCAAAGGGCACTGGGAAATGGAGCTCTGTGAGGGGCACACTACAGTGCCCAGGATTTTGGGAGGGAAGTGTCAAGTCTTCACGGGTATTTTAGACTCTGGTCAAAGAAGAAGAAGAAGAGGAGGAGTTTGGATTTGATATCCCGCTTTATCACTCCCCAAAGGAGTCTCCAAGCGGCTCACATTCTCCTTTCCCTTCCTGCCCCACAACAAACACTCTGTGAGGTGAGTGGGGCTGAGAGACGTCAGAGAAGTGTGACTAGCCCAAGGTCACCCAGCAGCTGCATGTGGAGGAGAGGGGAAGTGAACCCGGTTCACCAGATTATGAGTCCACCGCTCTTAACCACTACACCACACTGGCTCTCCAGAGTCTCCCGCCTCTTTGAATTAGGAGGGCTCAGACAGTCCAGTCTCATCCGGAGGGTAGGACTCGACCCATGGCTTCAGGTTACAAGAAAGGGGATTCAACACCAGGCTTGGCTCTGCCTTGCCCTTGGCTCTGGGTCCAGCCACAAGGAGCACCAGCCACCACTCGGCGCATGGCTCAGAAACAATCTCAGTCAAGGAGAGCATGCGCACATGGGGTGAAATGCGGCCACAGCACGAAGAACCAGGAGGGGAGGAGCGGGGCCTTGAAATAAACACGCTTCCCTAAACAAAGTTTTCTCGTGAAGCGGCTTGGCAGCGGCCCTCCACTTCTCCAGA
This sequence comes from Darevskia mixta, assembly GCA_034641385.1. NCBI lineage: Eukaryota > Metazoa > Chordata > Lepidosauria > Squamata > Lacertidae > Darevskia > Darevskia mixta. The sequence continues at coordinate 178,712 of JAWWNH010000217.1, forward strand.
AGGCACTTGAGATTGCAATACAGTAAAAATTTATATGGCTTAGACACTCCACGGCGCCTGGCCGCTTCTCGAAAGAGCACGCGGCCAGAGGTATTTGAGGAACCCTAAACAAGAGAGTGGTCTATATATAGAGAGAGAGATGGAGCCTTGAAGCTGAGGGCAGGATCACAGAATCGTGGAATTGTTGAGTTAGGTGGGAACCCCAAGGGTCATCTAGTCCACCCCTCCTGCAATGTAGGAATATCAGCTAAAGCATCCATGACAGTTGATCATCCAACCTAGAATCATAGAATCATACCCTGTTTCCCCTATTTTAAGACGTAGTCATAAAATAAGCCATAGCAGGATTTTTTCGCATTTGCGAAATATAAGCCGTACCCTGAAAATAAGCCATAGTGATAGGCGCAGTTGTGGAGGGCGCCAAGGAAAACACGGGGCTGGGCTTACGTAATAAAAATAAGACATCCCCTCAAAATAAGCCATAGTGTGTTTTCTTGAGGGGAAAAAATTATAAGACGGTGTCTTAAAATAGGGGAAACACGGTAGAGTTGGAAGAGACCACCAGGGCCATCCAGTCCAACCCCCTGCCAAGCAGGAACACCATCAAAGCATTCCTGACAGATGGTTGTCAAGCCTCTGCTTAAAGACCTCCAAAGAAGGAGACTCCACCACACTCCTTGGCAGCAAATCCCACTGTCGAACAGCTCTTACTGTCAGGAAGTTCTTCCTAATGTTTAGGTGGAATCTTCTTTCTAAACATTAGGAAGAACTTCCTGACAGTAAGAGCTGTTCGACAGTGGAATTTGCTGCCAAGGAGTGTGATGGAGTCTCCTTCTTTGGAGGTCTTTAAGAACTTCCTGACAGTAAGAGCTGTCTTTAACCTCTGCTTAAAAGCCTCCAAGGAAGGAGAGTCCACCACTTCTCGAGGGAGACCGTTCCAATGTCGAACCGCTCTTGCCATCAGAAAGTTCTCCCTGATGTTGAGTCGGGAATCTCCTTTCTTGCAACTTGAAACCCATTGGTTTGATTCCTACCCTCCAGAGGAAAACATGCTTGCTCCATCCCCCAGGTGGAGATATTTGAAGATGGTTATCCTATCCTATCCTATGCCTCAGGATCCAATTGTGTGTACCGTATTTAAATGTATCCAGTGATGGCTAACCTTGACACTCCAGATGTTTTGGAACTACAACTCCCATCATCCCTAGCTAACAGACCCAGTGGTCAGGGATGATGGGAGTTGTAGTTCCAAAACATCCGGAGTGTCAAGGTTAGCCACCACTGGACTGAACCAGGGCCAGATTTAGGTTTGATGAGGCCCTAAGCTACTGAAGGTACCGGTAATGGGGCCCTTTCTATGTCCAGCTGTCCTTTGTCAACAACAAATTGTCACTGTTTTTTGTGTTGAATCTATGCTATAGGGCAGTGATGGCTAACCTTGACACTCCAGATGTTTTGGGACTACAACTCCCATCATCCCTGACCACTGGTCCTGTTAGCTAGGGATGATGGGAGTTGTAGTTCCAAAACATCTGGAGTGTCAAGGTTAGCCATCACTGCTATAGGGTAATTTATGGACCTCATAGGTATCTCAAGCCATTTGCCCATGTTGCCATGCAACCAGTCCATGCAGAATGTAGGCACCCTATATATAGAAAGGAGCAAACCAGTGATATTTGAGGGAGCAGGCTAGCAGGCGGGGCCCATGACTTACATCCTAGCAGCCTACACAACACAAAACACTGGATGTAGGTTTTATTTTATTTGTTTTTTATCTTATATTTTGGAAATGTACACCCAGTGGTTTTTTTCCCCTTTAATTTTTTGGGGGGGGCCCCAAGAGAGTGGGGCCCTAAGTTATAGCTTGTTTAGCTTATATAGCATTATGAAAAAGGTCCACTAGAGGTTGTATTTCCTGCGTCAACTAAGGAAATTTAAATTGCCCCAGGAAGTGTTGATCCAATTTTACAGATACAGGTAGATAGCCATGTTGGTCTGTCATAGTCAAAACAAAATAAAAAAATTCCTTCCAGTAGATACTGGAAGGAATTTTTTTATTTTGTTTCAATTTTACAGAGGCATCATTGAAACTGTTCTCTGTAATTCTATTACTGCTTTGTACGGCACAGCCTCCAAGATGGACAAGAAAAGGCTCCAACGAGAAGTAAGAATTGCAGAGAGGGTAATTGGTGCTAGCTTGTTTTTTTTTCCCTTTAATTTTTTTTGGGGGGGCCCAAGAGAGTGGGGCCCTAAGCTATAGCTTGTTTAGCTTATACGTACATCCGGCACTGGTCTGAACACTGCCGAAGAACGCCAAGAAAACAGATCTGAAAATACTTCCATCCACAGTGAGCACATCAACAACAGATTGTGATTTTGATGATGATGATATATTCATTTATACCTTGTCTTTCCCCCAGACAAAGACTCAAGGCAGCTTACAGATGCAGCACACAAGTCGCCTTGAGATGGAACACATCTCTATGTAAACCTTAGCAATTATTTCCAAACATGCACCTAGGCACATCGATTACAATGTGCAAGCGCCGTACTCTTTTGTCGCCAGCGAGTGAGGAAACCACCATTTCCCAGACCGCGAGGAAACCCATTTTTCGCCTGTGTCTCCAGCTATCAAAGCTATCGAACAAAACCCTGGGTTCCTTCGTGATCAGTTCCAGTCTGGCTGGCAGCTGGAGGTCCAGGCCACCCTTCAGAGACTATAATAATAATAATAATAATTTATTATTTATACCCCGCCCATCTGGCTGGGTTTCCCCAGCCACTCTGGACGGCTTCCAAAAGAACATTAAAATACAACAATCTATTAAACATTAAAAGCCTCCCTAAACAGGGCTGCCTTCAGATGTCTTCTAAAGGTCTGGTAGTTGTTTTTCTCTTTGACATCTGAAGGGAGGGCGTTCCACAGGGCGGGCGCCACTACCGAGAAGGCCCTCTGCCTGGTTCCCTGTAACTTGGCTTCTCGTGGTGAGGGAACCGCCAGAAGGCCCTCGGCGCTGGACCTCAGTGTCCGGGCTGAATGATGGGGGTGGAGACGCTCCTTCAGGTATACTGGACCGAAGCCATTTAGGGCTTTAAAGGTCAGCACCAACACTTTGAATTGTGCTCGGAAACGTACTGGGAGCCAATGTAGGTCTTTCAAGACCGGTGTTATATGGTCTCGGCGGCCGCTCCCAGTCACCAGTCTAGCTGCCGCATTCTGGATTAGTTGTAGTTTCCGGGTCACCTTCAAAGGTAGCCCCACTTGGAGACTGGGCTTTGCACCCCAAGCCCTCTTGGATCTGGGCCTGGACCAAGCAAGATCCGAGGTCAGACAAAGAATTGTGGGTTCTGAGAGACAGCTGGACTGCTTGAGGTCCCCCGATTTCATTATTGCAGAAAACGAGAAATACGTTGCTGCCCCGGCAGCGTATCTCTTCTTTCTTGAATCCAGAAACTCAAGAAGAGCCTTTACGCTTGCCCGAAGCTCGGCTCTGCCCTTGCCAGTTCTGCTAGGATCCTTCGGAAAGATCCCATACGACCAGAGACTCTGCTCCTGCCCACTGGGGGAAGTAGGTAGCCCCGAGCATCTATTCTTTAGATGCCCTTTTCACAACAAGGCCCGCAGAGACATCATTGCCCCCTATTGGAGAGGTTAGCTGACCTTCCAGATAAGACTAAACTCAATGCCCTTTTACTAGGCAAAGATCAAAAGATAACCCGGATGGTAGCTAGATTCTGCACGCAGATTTGCAGGCACAGTCTATCCTCCCAGAACAAACCAGTCAGCGGAGTATTGGACCTGGTGTTGGGCTGTGGGTAGCAGCTCTTCTGTTCGGGAATGGAATGAAGACCTTGAGCAGAAGTTGGGAAAATGCAAGCTGGACCCTCCTCTTGGATATTTTTAGCCCCTTTTAAATTTTTAGACTGCTATATTCATTCTGCGTTTTAATTTCTTTTAGCTCTGTAAAGCACTTTTCAGATTTTAAATGCTGGTCTATGACCGTAATAAAATTTGATTTGATTTGACCCTGGCTTCCCAAAGCTAGATTTCACTAAATAAATAAATTCTGAATTTGCTAGTATCATCGGCTATGCAGTTTTGCTCCCATAGTTAGAAGTTGGGCAGTTCTGGAAGAGAGTTCATAGCTGATGTGAGCGGCTTATCTGAAACTCATTTATGTATTCGTGAAAACGGAGGAATATGTCCTGACCTCATTTCCCTGCCCTGCACTAACTCTACAGGGAGAAAGGAGAGTTAGTCTTGGGTTGCTGGTTTACACAGTGTTGAAACATGTGCGTTGAGCCATTATTTCAAGTGCAAAATTCTTCCCCTGGGATTTTAACTTTGCACATTCCTGTCAACACTGGGGAGATTCATTAATTAGTGAATGGAGGAGTTGAAACAGTTGATATAGCAGTGTGCTTGGTGCTCTCCTGACTCCCCTTTTTTAAAAAATAAAAAATTATTTAAATGTAGGGAGAAATTCTTAGTGCAAATTAGCCGAGTACTTGGCAATGCCCTACCCCTCTAACAAGAGATATGAAAGCTATTCTCTATCCAGGATCTGAGAGCCACCCAAATTTGTAAAGTTCTTTCACTATAAAGCCGCCCAGAAATAAATTCCCGACTCCGGTCCTGTGTTCTAGAAGTAGAATTTCCACTTTGCCCAAACGCATGGTCCCGAGGAGGGAGAGAGTAGCGGAACGTGCTGCTTTCAAGGTTGCAAGCGGAGGGGAAAGGCTCAAATGCGTCGTGCCATGTAAAATGGAAAAGAAAAAAAAGCTTCTTGCTTGACCGCAAGGAGAAAAACCTTGCCCTCTGCGCGCTGTGCTAGATTTCTGCTTGCGGGGCATTTTGCTTTCCATTTTTATATGGGGGAATGTTCAAAACTGTGGCTGGGGAAGGGACGAAGCCCAGTGGTAGGGCAACTGTTTCGTATGCCAGGGTTCAATCCTTGGCATCTCGGGGGGGGGGACTGCAAATGACCCCCCCCCCGGTGTGAAACACTGGAGAGTACCAACAGGCTAAAAAACAGTTTCTATCCGTGGGCTGTTAGGCTGCTGAACGGAAAATACCAATAGAGTGCAACTGACTTTCGGGGTTGGTGTGTTGTGCGACAAGAGTGCAATGAGATTGAGTGTTTGGGGGGGGGGGGCTTAGTTAATTTCATTGTACACAGGCTGTACATTGACAATAAAGGTATTATTATATTCTTATATTCTTATATTATTATATTATTATTATTGTGTGCTATGGCCATATGGCTAATGCAATAAATAATATTTGATTTGATTTGATATTAGAGTAGATAAACCAATGTATAATTTCCTATGTCCCCCGCCACTCCATGCAGCCCGAAGGGGTATAAATCCGTTCTACTTCCTCAGGATCCGACCACCTGGGATAGATCTGATTTGAGATGGCACTGGGGGGGGGAGAGAGAGAGAAGGAAATATACACATCTTTCGGCACCCTCCCATATTTAAAACACTTATCCTCTTGATCTGGTTCCTTTCTGGCTGTTAAAGCGATCTCAAGCAAGTTGCCCCAAAACTCCGCACGTCCTAAAACTTCCACCACCTCCCCTGCAAACCAGGATCTCGCCCTTCCTTAACAAACAGCCCGGAAAACAATGCGAAGAGCCCGTCCTGTCTTACCTTCGCAGCGCAGTCTCTCCCAAAGTCATCCGTCAAAAAGTGTCCCCGAAAAAGCAGAGGTCTCCGAAAGAATCAAAACCCGCAAGGCCAGTCATCCTTGCAAAAGAAAAAAAACAACCCACAAAAACACAAGGAGGGGGTGGGAACGCAAATCACCCCAAAGGGCCCATCTCATCCAGGAAAGTCCAAAAATAATAACAACCCCCACCCCAAATTCAGCAGCAACCCCAGAAAAAAAACACCTCCACACCCGGCTTGGGGTTAATCCTCCTTCTGGCTCCCAACCGCCCTGCAGGACCTCATCCTGCCATCTGCCTTCTGCCAAACCAAGGCAGCTCTGCTACCCAGACCCATCTTCTTAGTCCCTGGGGATCCAGACTTCGGGTGACATCGGAAACGACGCCCAGATGCAGATCCCAGATGTTTTTGTGGCTCTTTGGTGGCGGAGGACGCTCCCTCGGCTGACCTCGGCCTCTCTCGTCCGCCTCGCCCCGAGGGAGAAGAGGTCCTTTGGGTGGGGGGGAGGGCAAGCAGGTGGACTCCTGCCACCCACCTATTCGCCTGGGCCAGGTGCGATCCTCGCCAGCAGAGCCTCAGCGCCGGCACCTGGCAAACCGGTCTCCCCCAGCAGCTGGCTAATTTCCTAGCCGCTTCTTGCTGCCTCCCCCTGCAGCAAGAGGGTCTTCAGGCCTCCAGAGGTCACACAGATGCCCTTTTCGGGGAACGTCTCCCAACCGCTGGAAGACGCAGCTGGAGTCCTCTTTGCCCTGGTTCGTCTGGTGTGCGTAAAAACGCTGCCTTTTTCTCTCCCTATCCAATCTGCCAGCCTCAACTCAGCAATCCTTTGGAGAGGGAACAGAAGGGTTCTTTGGGAGAGAAAGAAAACAAGAAACACACATGCAAAAAAACCACCACTTCTGGATCTGTCACTTTTCCAGAAGTTATTTCCTTCCTCAGCAGCTATTTTCCTTCTTGCATTCTTTTTAAAAAAAAAGTCTCATTCACCTTGGAGCGTCTGCTTCTGGTGGGAAGAGCGAAAGGGTTTGCAAGCGTTTGGTGGATCTGTTCCTGCCTTCCAACTCTTTTTTAGGGGGGTGAAAGGAGGGGGGGCGGAGAAGGTACAGACCACAGAGCTGAAGGCACGAGGGGGAGGGGTTCCGGCAAGCCCCGCCCTCCACCACCAAGGCTGAGGGGTGTCAAATTTCCCCCCAGCGCGCAAAAGATTGAGCGTGTCTTTCCTGAGACGGTCGGAGCTGCTTCTCCACAGCCATGGGAAGAGAGGAGGATGAGAGAGGGCTGGAAAATCTAGATGTCAGGGGGGAGAGACTAGAGGAGTGATTTTGTTTTAAGTACCAGGTGAGGACATTTTATTTGAAATAGCTTAGTGAGGATGTCATCCGGGCGTCTGCTGTTTAAGAGGAACTTTTTGTATACATCATCGATTCTCGGGCTATCTTCCTCGCGGAGGGAAAAATGTGGAAGACAGCTCTCCGCCTCCTAGGAGCTTACAAAGTAATAATAATTCTACTACTTCTTTACCAAAACAAAATATGAAAAAGAAAAAATACAAAAAATACAGAAAAACAATACAAATATTACCAAAACAATTTCATATTTACATTCATCCTAAACACAAACTTAGTTAAATATAAATGTCAACTTCCCATTTTTTTAAAAAAAATACAGACTTTTATCATAAGATAAACCATTCTTGAGGCCACTGAAATAATAATAATAATAATAATAATAATAATAATAATTTATTATTTATGCCCCGCCCATCAGGCTGGGTTTCCCCAGCCACTCTGGGCAGCTTCCAACAGAACATAAAAATACAATAATCTATTAAACATTAAAAGCCTTCCTAAACAGGGCTGTCTTCAAACGTCTTCTAAAGGTCTGGTAGTTGTTGTTCTCTTTGTACAGTGGTACCTCAGGTTACATAAGCTTCAGGTTAAGAACTCCGCTAACCCAGAAATAACACTTCAGGTTAAGAACTTTGCTTCAGGATAAGAACAGAAATTGTGCTCTGGCAGCGCAGCAGGAGGCCCCATTAGCTAAAGTGGTGTTTCAGGTTAAGAACAGTTTCAGGTTAAGAACGGACCTCCGGAACAAATTAAGTTCTTAACCAGAGGTGGCGCTGTGGTTTAAACCACGGAGCCTAGGGCTTGCCGATCAGAAGGTCAGCGGTTTGAATCCCCGCGACGGGGTGAGCTCCCATTGCTCGCTCCCTGCTCCTGCCCACCTAGCAGTTCGAAAGCACGTCAAAGTGCAAGTAGATAAATAGGTACCGCTCCGGCGGGAAGGTAAACGGCGTTTCCGTGCGCTGCTCTGGTTCGCCAGAAGCGGCTTAGTCCTGCTGGCCACATGACCTGGAAGCTGTACGCCGGCTCCCTCGGCCAATAAAGCAAGATGAACGCCGCAACCCCAGAGTCCAGTGGCAGTGGAAGACAGGAGTGTTTGTCCACAGACAGCTTTCCGGGTCAAGTGGTCAGCAGGACTAAGCTGCTTCTGGAGCAACAGGACACCCTGACGGAAACCAGAACGCACGGAAACGCCGTTTACCTTCCCACCGCAGCGGTACCTATTTATCTACTAGCACCGGCGTGCTTTCGAATTGCTAGGTTGGCAGGAGCTGGGACAGAGCAACGTGGGCTTCGCTCCAACGACCGTAGGAACTGTTGTTTGCCAAGGGTGTTGGGATGGTAGCTCTGTGAAGAAGAAGAAAACTACAGTTCCCAGGAACCTTTAGGGGCAACCCATGTGCACTCAATGTGCTTTACATATATCGAGTGGGTGCGGCATAGGAAGGAGTGGCCGGGGCTTGCGCTGGATGTTAACATCACTTTTTTTTATGTCTGGCTGTTATTAGGGGTTTTATGGTTGTAATTGTGTTTTATGACATTTTAGCTGGAGAGCTTTTTAACCTTAACGGAGGCCCGTTTCACATAAATTTAGACAAGAAGCCACGACTACAAAACGAAATGGCAGGGAACCCAGAGGAAAGCAGATTCCCATGCCAGAAAGTCGCAAGGCTGACTGTGGAAGAGGGACCTACCAGTTTTGGTTTTTTCTCATTGCTGTCAACCCTCCCTTTTTTTGGCGGGAAACTCCCTTATTCCAATGCCGTTTCCCGCTGCTATCCCGGATTGTTGATATCCCTTAAATTTCCCGGATTTCAAAGGAAGCAGCTCCTCTCCCTCCCTGCCGGCCAGGGAGGCTCCTCAGCTGCGTTGCTCGGCTGCCAATAAGGAGTCTGAGACCGACTGGGGGCGGAGCTTGCATGCCTTGTGCAGCCAGACCCTCACGCCCAACCAGACAGACAGCCTGCCTGCCATCTACGCGCTCGCTCTTTCGCTCTCCCGTTCGCGCGCAGCCTCTGGAGCGCAGGGTGGCGAGGCTACTTGGTGCCATTGCACCGCCCTCGCGGCATCCCTTATTTTCAAATCCGAAAGTTGACAGCTATGTTTTTTCTCCGTTTCTCTTTTTCCAAACTTCTTTTTCGTTTTTTTAATCACGGGCTTTGAAGAAGCGCGAACACAGGATGCAAGGGAGAAACGCGCTAAGACAGGGATCAGGAACTTTTTTCAGCCGTGGGCCGGTCCACCATCCCTCAGACTATGTGGTGGGCCTGACTGTATTTGGGGGGGGGGGGAGAGAACGAATTCCTATGCCCTACAAATAACCCAGAGATGCATTTTAAATAAAAGGACCCCTGGACAGTTGAGTCCAGCCAAAGGCGACTTTGAGGTTGTGGTGCTCATCTCGCTTTCAGGCCGAGGGAGCCGGCGTTTGTCCACAGACAGCTTTCTGGGCCATGTGGCCAGCAGGACTAAACCGCTTCTGGCACAACGGGACACCGGGACGGAAACCAGAGCGCACGGAAATGCCGTTTACCTTCCTGCCACAGCAGTACCTATTTATCTACTTGCGCTGGTGTGCTTTTGAACTGCTAGGTTGGCAGGAGCTGGGACAGAGCTCACCCCGTTGCGGGGATTCGAACCGCCGACCTTCTGATTGGCAAGCCCAAGAATCTCAGTGGCTTAATTTATTCCTCCATTCCTACTGTGGAAGGACTCCACTTCACAAATCCAGTGCACTGGAGAGCCAGTGTGGTGTAGTGGTTAAGAGCGGTAGACTCATAATCTGGTGAACCGGGTCCGCGTCTCCTCTCCTCCACATGCAGCTGCTGGGTGACCTTGGGCTAGTCCCACTTCTCTGAAGTCTCTCAGCCCCACTCACCTCACAGAGGGTTTGTTGTGGGGGAGGAAGGGAAAGGAGAATGTGAGCCGCTTTGAGACTCCTTCGGGTAGTGATAAAACGGGATATCAAATCCAAACTCCTCTTCTTCTTCTTTGCTCAAAGCAACGGAGCTCTGGTACATTTTTGTACGCAAGCAGCCTTCCCTTCTGCCACAGGAAGGTGGAGGGGTGGGGGGAATATCACGACAGCAGATTCCGAACCAGCAAGCTGTGTCTGGTTATCTCCCCGCTGCCTTCACATCCTGTCAGCCTCCTCTCGGAGGAGGGTTTTTTGGATCATCCCGGCTTTCCCCGCGGCTTCTACCTAAGGCCCCTTTAATACCTCTGCATCACCTCTGGGACGCCCTGCCCGAGCCCTGAGTCATCAGCAGTAAAACAAATTCCGTCTTGCAAACCAGATGTCAGGGAAAGAGGAGAGGCCATCCATCAGCCATCAGCCCCAAGGCAAAGGTGGGGACCTGGGGTGCGTGGGGGCGGGGGGGGGCGGTTGCGAGGCGCAGAGAGGTCAGGGTGCGACTCACATGCCGATGCCTGGTGGAGTCGTGCCCAACAGGGCCAGATTTAGGTTCGATGAGGCCCTAAGCTACGTGAAGGTAAAGGTAAAGGGACCCCTGACCATTAGGTCCAGTCGGGTCCGACTCTCGGGGGTTGCGGCGCCTCATCTCGCTTTATTGGCTGAGAGCCGGCGTACAGCTTCCAGGTCATGTGGCCAGCAGGACTAAGCCGCTTCTGGCGAACCAGAGCAGCGCACGGAAACGCCGTTTACCTTCCCGCTGAAGCTGTACCTATTTATCTACTTGCACTTTTGACGTGCTTTCAAACTGCTAGGGTGGGCAGGAAGCTGGGAGGTCCTGAGCAACGGGAGCTCACCCCGTCGCAGGATTCGAACCGCCAACCTTCTGATCAGCAAGCCCTAGGCTCTGTGGTTTAACCCACAGCGCCACCTGGGTCCCTCTACTGAAGGTAACGGGGCCCTTTATATGTCCAGCTGTCCTTTGTCAACAACAAATTGTCGCGTGTTTTTGTGTGTTGTTGAATATATGCTATATGGTAATTTATGGACCTAACAGGTATCTGTGGGACGCGGGTGGCGCTGTGGGTTAAACCACAGAGCCTAGGGCTTGCTGATCAGAAGGTCGGCGGTTCGAATCCCCGCGACGGGGTGAGCTCCCGCTTGCTCGGTCCCCTGCTCCTGCCCACCTAGCAGTTCGAAAGCACGTCAAAGTGCAAGTAGATAAATAGGTCCCGCTCCGGCGGGAAGGTAAACGGCGTTTCCGTGCGCTGCTCTGGTTCGCCAGAAGCGGCTTAGTCCTGCTGGCCACATGACCAGCTGTACGCCGGCTCCCTCGGCCAGTAAAGCGAGATGAGCGCCGCAACCCCAGAGTCGGGTCACGACTGGACCTAATGGCCAGGGGTTCCCTTTACCTTTACCTTATTGTCCATACCAGGTCGTTCAACCCTTTGGTACTGTTTCCTTTCTTTTAGCAGATCAAGATGATCAGGTGACAGCAAAAACTGCAAGGTTTTTAGCGGGGGCCATTAGAATAAGAACTATTATTTGATTATTGATGTGAAGCCCCAAAATGTATTTCCTATAGTTAAGTTATATACTCTATCTTCAGTGCATTGCATTTTATTTTATTTTTATTGCTATGGCTAGTGGCTGGTGCAAATAAAGATTATATCTTCTATCTATCTGTTCTGAACATGGGACAAAGAAGCAAATATCAGCGATTCCTACTCCCCTTTCTGTTTTCGCCATCTCTCCATCGAGCTAAATTCTGCTCAGGAGAAACCCACTGAAATTAACAAACCCACCATAGCCTTGTCCATTAATTCAGTGGATTCGTGCTGAATGGGTTGGCATGAGATACAATTCCCAGTTCCTGGTCAGTTAAGTGGGCCAACACGACATTTGCTCATCTACCCGTTCCAAAACGAGTTCAGCCAGATGGTTAAAATTAAAATTTAATGTGACATTTGTTTTCTGTAAGCAAGTATTTCGACCAAACTGTTCCCTTTCAGAGAAAATGGTGGCAGGGAGGCGGGGGCTGGGGAGAGGAATAAAAATATAGTACCACTAGTAGACTTTAAGCCCGTTAAATTAACGGGCGCTAGAACATCATGGAAATCGGGGGACGGCGAGAACTTGCTGAAGTGCTCGATGTACTTGGGCGCCCCGGCCAGCGCCGAATGGCCCTTCAGCAGGCAGCGCAGAGGAGGCGCATCGCGGCGCCGCGGCACTGGCACCAGCCAGGCCCCGGCAGGCCAGCTCAGCCGGCACTTGTAACGGCCGCTGCCGCTTAGAAGTAAGTCCACGCGAGGTGCGCACCCGCCCGCTTGAACAGCCCGGGCCGCCCGAAGTCTCTGCGCTCCAATCCCTGTGCCCGTGGGGCACAATGCGCAGTTTCGCACGCGGCCCGCACCGAAGTCTCTGCGCTCCAATCCCTGTGTCCGTGGGGCACATGTGCAGTAGGACACAGGGACGGACACAGGGACTGGACACAGAGACACTTGCACTTTATTACTGTAGATTGTATTGAAACCAACAGGGGCAACAAGTATTGTTCCTGAAAGCGTTAAGTCCTCCCTGGAGTCCGGCCACTAGTTGCCGCCCCAAAATAGCCCATACCACCTGACCTCCCTGTAAATCTAAGGGTTGTACGGAGAAGAGAAATCTCAATGCTTTTTTGCGACTCTGGTTTGAAACACCGACACCGTGTATATTTTTCATAGGATTTAAAATTCCTTGACATCAGCCTTTATATAGCTGACCTGGATTTAGAATTATTATGATTAATATGGCATGTTTCCCCCGTGGTACAGTTTTTGACCATTTAAAGCGTCTTCTGGCTTTGGAAAGGTGTGGGTGTCAGGAGAAGGTTTGTTCTGCCTGGGGTGCCCAACTTGCTTTCTCCTGGGGCAGGGCAGGGGTGAGAGCAAGGGCGCGGGTGCCTGCAGTTTGAGGATTTCGCCCCAGGGCTGTGCATTGATGGCTCCAACAAAGTGTATTTCATCACAAAGGGGAGGCACACAGTTCTACGGAACATATGGGTGAGCCAGTGTGGTGTAGTGGTTAAGAGCGGTAGACTCGTAATCTGGGGAACCGGGGTTCGCGTCTCCTCTCCTCCGCATGCAGCTGCTGGGTGACCTTGGGCTAGTCCCACTTCTCTGAAGTCTCTCAGCCTCACTCGCCCCCACAGAGTGTTTGTTGTGGGGGAGGAAGGGAAAGGAGAATGTGAGCCGCTTTGAGACTCCTTCGGGTACTGATAAAGCGGGATATCAAATCCAAACTCCTCCTCCTCCTCCTCCTCCTCCTCCTCCTCCTCCTCCTCCTCCTCCTTCTAAGACCAGAGTCTAAAAATACCCGTGAAGAGCTTGACACTTTCCCCAAAAAATCCTGGGCACTGTAGTGTGCCCCTCACAGAGCTCCATTTCCCAGCGCCCTTTGCAAACTACAGTTCCCAGAATTCTTTGGGGGAAAGTACACAGACTGAGCATGCTCAGCTGCCACAGAAGAATGCCTGTTGGAGGAGGGGGGGGTGGAAAAGGGGAGGTGAAATGGAGCCTCTTGGAAGGGGGCCTGGCAGGCTGGCCGGCATCCTAGACCATGGATCTAGGATGAGAGCCAGTGTGGTGTAGTGGTTAAGAGCGGTGGACTCGTAATCTGGTGAACCGGGTTTGGCGTCTCCTCTCCTCCACATGCAGCTGCTGGGTGACCTTGGGCTAGTCCCACTTCTCTGAAGTCTCTCAGCCCCACTCACCTCACAGAGTGTTTGTTGGGGGGGAGGAAGGGAAAGGAGAACGTGAGCCACTTGGAGACTCCTTCGGGGAGTGATAAAGCGGGATATCAAATCCAAACTCTTCTTCTTCTCTTCTCTTTGCTTTGTAACAGGGCTTAACGTGAACTGGAATTAGTTCCTTTGGAGGCAGGTTGAACTAGAACAGGCATAGGCAAACTCGGCCCCTCCAGATGTTTTTGGGACTACAACTCCCATCACCCCTAGCTAGCAGGTCAGGGATGATGGGAATTGTAGTCTCAAAACATCTGGAGGGCCGAGTTTGCCTATGCCTGAACTAGCACCAGTTTTTTTGTGAAAAGAGCTTTCCAAACTCTGCACACACACACCCCTCTGCTCTGCTCCTATGTTTCCTCTTCTGCAGTGAGTCTGGTTCAGATTAAGATGTTTGCTTTAGCAGCTACTGAGTCTGACCAGGATGGTCTGCATTTTACAGTTTGTTGTTGCTCTTCTGATGCTCCCAAGTCGTTTTGTTTCTTTTCCTCCACCAAGCCGCCCTGAACCTCAAATGAGGCTCATTACTTAGAGAAGGGATAGGGGGGGGGACACTGTCCTGCCCCTTCTCTCTCGCCCTCCGGACTTTGCCTGGGCCAGGCAGAGAAGCAGAGGGTCAATATCTGCCCATTGCATTGTCCCCCGCCCATCTCCTGTCTCCCAGTCTTAAATTCGCTCCTCCATGTTTTCCAGATCACATCTGGTCACATCCAATACCATACATGTAAAGACCCAGCCAGATGGGCAGGGCACAAATAATACATTATTATTATTATTATTATTATTATTATTATTATTATTATCTATCTCTTATACCACTTTAAGAGTTGTGGTTTCCCCCAAAGAACTCTGGGAACTGTAGTTTGTTAAAGGTCCTCATGAAAACTCACCAGCGTTTTAGTGCAAAGCTCTCCTTACATCCCATTTTTTTCTTTTTGTTGTGGGGGAGGAAGGGAAAGGAGAATGTGAGCCGCTTGGAGACTCCTTTTACATTAAAAATCCAAGGATGTCCCAGATAACTCATCACACTTGCAAGATGCAGTGGCAAAAACTTTTAAACTTATTATCATCTCCTGCCACAACTGGAACAAAATAAAACCAACACACAAGGTATTAAAGGGACACGCAAAGTGGGCATTCCCAAGTCAAAATCCAAGCCCCTACCTGAGAAAACAACGCCGAGTGCGACCAAATAAACTACGCCACCCATGGCCATACCCCAGCAGAGCCCTGCTAGGACATCTCCAAAAACCGCAGATAGAAGCGAGCTAGTGACCCTAACCATCGATAGGAACTCACCGCAGGTCCGGCCAGCTCTGTGCCTTAAAAAAGGATGGAATATGGTGTCTAACCCCTCAGAAGCTCATCTTGGCCAACTACCATGGGCGTACCCAGGGGGCGCAGAGGGGGCAGCTGTCCCCCCCCAGAAGGCAGCCCTAGAAGCAAAAACTATCAGCGTCCATTCAAAGCAAACCTGAACGACCATGGCTTGCCCCCCCCCCCCCTAGTTTTGATCCTGGGTACGCCCCTGCCAACTACCCTAAGCCTTTGTGCCCATTCTGCTGGGCTGGATCGCAGGAAGCATCTTCTGACCATCTTAAATGGCATCCTGTCAGGGGTGGTAAAAACACCTCACAGAGTGTTTGTTGTGGGGGGAGTTACAGGCAGATAGCCGTGTTGGTCTGTCATAGTCAAAACAAAATAAAAAAATTCCTTCCAGTAGCACCTTAGAGACCAACTGAGTTTGTTCTTGGTATGAGCTTTCGTGTCTGAAGAAGTGTGCATGCACACGAAAGCTCATACCAAGAACAAACTTAGCTGGTCTCTAAGGTGCTACTGGAAGGAATTTTTTTATTTTGTTGTGGGGGAGGAAGGGAAAGGAGAATGTGAGCCGCTTGGAGACTCCCTAGGGTAGTGATAAAGCGGGATATCAAATCCAAACTCCTCCTCCTCCTCCTCCTCCTCTTCTTCCTCTTCTTCTTCTTCTTCTTCTTCTTCTTCTGTCTGTTTTTGCTATTCATTTTGCATTTTTGTTTTTGTGGCTCTTTTTGTGTGTGTGTGTGACTGTGTGGAACCCAGTTCAGCTACTGATTGATTGATTGTGCGGCTGCAGTACATTGTTTATTGCTCTCCTTTTATGGATCAATGGTCTCGTTAGAGAGTAAAATGCATGTTAAATTGCTGTTTTAGGGGTTGTTTTTAAAAGTCTGGAACGGATTACTCTGTTTTGCATTACTTTCTATGGGAAAGCATGGCTCGGTTTTGGAACGCTTTTGTTTTGGAACGGACTTCCGGAACGGATTAAGTTTGAGAACCGAGGTGCCACTGTAATAATTTTATACCCTGCCCATCTGACTGGGTTACCCCAGCCACTCTGGGCAGCGTCCAACATACATACAAACATAACAAAACATTGAACAGTGAAAAACTTCCCTATACTGGGCTGCCTTCAGATGTCTTCTAAAGGTTGTATAGTTCCTTATCTCCTGGGCTCGAGAGTCGCATAACTCCATACCCTCCAACATTTCTCCTATGAAAATAAAGACGTCCTAAGGAAAAGGATGCGGGTGGCGCTGTGGGTTAAACCACAGAGCCTAGGGCTTGCCGATCAGAAGGTCGGCGGTTCGAATCCCCATAACGGGGTGAGCTCCCGTTGCTCGGTCCTTGCTCCTGCCCACCTAGCAGTTCAAAAGCACATCAAAGTGCAAGTAGATAAGTAGGTACCGCTCTGGCGGGAAGGTAAACGGCGTTTCCATGCACTGCTCTGGTTCGCCAGAAGTGGCTTAGTCATGCTGGCCACATGACCCGGAAGCTGTACGCCGGCTCCCTCGGCCAGTAAAGCGAGATGAGCGCCGCAACCCCTGAGTCGGTCACGACTGGACCTAATGGTCAGGGGTCCCTTTACCTTTAAGGAAAAGTGGGACATTCCAGGATCAAATCAGAAACCAGGACGGCTTCTGTAAATCCAGGAGTGTCCCTGGAAAATAGGGATACTTAGAGGGTCAACAGCTGGGTGCGGGAGGAGAGGGGTGGCTTGAGGACTGGCCAGACAGAAAAGTCTCGAAGACCACATTCAGGCCCCAATCCCCTCTGAAAGGATTTTGACACCACCGTTTCATACGGTCAGAAGAACATGGCAATTTATCAGTGCGGAATCAGCAGCCTGGGCAGAAAGATGC